>CM033276.1:14726321-14836014 GCA_019343175.1 Oedothorax gibbosus | reverse complement strand
TGTAGAAATGAGTTTTTCCCTAAATGTGCATATGCTCTGTCTGAATGCGACACCGCCCACCAGTTCCTTTGTTCCTTATGGGAAGTTGTTTGTGAAATCTAAATTGGAAAAGTTTTCAAAGTTTGCTCCTATCCTTACATCAGTAGGAGAAATCACCGACATTACAGAAAACGTATGCTTTTAAACGGGACCTGGAGGTTTTTGTTTGTTGTTTTTTACAGCAATAAGGAATGCACAAATATAAACAAACTACGGTCCTACTTAGACTTTTTGGGGACTTTTTGAAACGGCGGGGAGTATTGCTTTACATTTTTGAGCCAATAAAATGACAGAAAAAACGGGGGTTTTGATCCAAATTAGCGACAGTTTTACAAGGAAAAAAAACTGTTTTGTTTTTTTTACGTAATTTTTTCCCAAATTTCAGCGGTTGTTCGTTTAAAACCATAATCCCAAAAAAGCGGCCCCAATCCCCCAAAAAACATGTATCAATTTAGGTTTGATTTTATTATTTTTGGGTTCATTTCATGTTTTTTTCCGGGATTTGCTGTAATTCGCAAGTGGCAAACACCTAAAGCTTTAAAGTACATGTCAATACAAACACAACAAGAAGTTCTTAAAGAACTAAAATAGCCTACTTTCCTGTTACTTAAATACTTACTGAAATTCTAATCGGGAACAACTAGGTTCATAACAGTAAATATCATCAACAATCGTTTCTACACTAGATTTACACACATTAGAAAAAAAAATCGCTAAACACATCATCCAGCTATAATTTAAGCTTCTAAAAGCCAAAATCAACTATTTTACTTAATATTCTTTCACAAATAACTTAATATTATTTATCGTCTGCTCGATTTATTTGTAGTTCGAAGAATTAAATATTTATTAATAACAAAAATAATGAAACTACTCTAAACTGCATTAAAAAAAATAAATGTCAATTAAAAATAAGCACAATTGTATGCAAAAAATATGCCTTGCCACTTTCTTGGTAAACAACAATCAAAGAATCACATTGTGCTACATTTTATGACGTCATTCTAAAATGATTCATAAAAAAATTATTTTGCTTCAAATATTTTTATATAAAGTTTCTCATGCCATTGTTGATTTGGCAACAGAGATGAAAATGACTCAAAATTGAATTCCAATGCTAATTCAATGGGAAATTCGCCGACAGATAGTAGATTTATGTCCATCCGGACGTACAGACCGGCAGACAAAAAGTATGAAAGTTGGGTCTCTGAGGTCATAGCTTTCTAACAAAAAAAAAAGAATTTTTAAGAACCGAATGATAGAACCGTTTTTGGAAGGGGGGTACGGACAGACGGACAGACAGACAGACGGACATCGACCGCAAGTCAATACCTACTTTTTCATTTTTTTTAAATCTTTCGAATTAAAAAAAGAAAAGTAGGCCAAAAATGTGTGTGTCGAAATTTCTCACGGAGGAGGGGTTACATGCTAGCCTCCGGGCCATAAAGTTTTCGAGAAAATCGCCCATGCGCAAAGGGTAGCTGCCATATAACGTTTCTGGTTTTAAAGGTATTGCTGAAAAATGAAAAAAAAAATATGTGGACTTTAAATTTGGTACACAAGTTCCAAGTACCTGGAGGATGTCATAATAAGGTTTTTGAGAAAATCGCACATGCGCAAATAGAGAACATATAACCTATCATAGAACTTTTTAGGTTTTAAAATTATTGAAATTACCATACAGGGTATATAATTACTTTTGAATGTATTGATTTATTGAGTGGTAATTAAAAGTCCTGAAGTGCTACACACGTGTTTTTTGCCTTTTTCCGGTATACGCTGAAATTTTCAGGTGGCAAACACCTAAAACCTTAAAATACATGTCAATACGAAGACAAAAATGTATATGTCCAAAATTCTCCCGGGGGGGGGGGGGGGGGGGGTCATATTGGTGCTTTTTAACTGGTTCCCTTACTATCCCGAGTTAGCTCGGGGACGTGTTAAGCTTCCTTATGCCACTTTTGCACTCCACACAGCTATGGGCAATAAAGCGTAAAATTTGCTACGTATCTGACATAGTTGTTTTTTGTATCTGTGATTTTAACTCTCTCTCTCTCTCGCTCTCTCGCTCTCTCTCTTCCTCTCTCCCTCTCTCTCTCGCTCTCTCTCTCGCTCTCTCTATCCTCTCCTCTCTTTTCATCATACAGCTTAGTCTTGGTCAAATTTGCAGGTATATTGCAATTGATCTAACAATCTATTAGTCTTTAAAAGTTTGTTTTTGGTTATGTCAAATGACGCATCACGTCTATCGACGCAGACCCGCAGACTGCGTCGTTCAAATTTGAGAGGGGGGGGGGGATTAGAATAATTAATAAGTAAATAGTCTATTTTGACACAAAAATTTCCACAACAAGCTTAAGTTCTTTTAAATTGTATCCTCATCCATCATCATCAACAACCACGTGGAGATCGCAACCTCTCCCCCCCCCCCCCCAGGACCCGTTTTTCAGAAAAATATTTGATTGGACACAAATATTTAATATGAATATAATATGATATGATAATATTTAATACACAAATATTGGAAATATTTAATACACAAATATCGGAAATATTTATTTCACAAATATTGGAAATATTTAAAACATAAATATTGGAAATATTTAATACACAAATATTCGAAATATTTATTACACAAATAATGGAAATATTTAATACACAAATATTGGAGAAAAATAAAAAGTGCAATCAATATTTGATGACTGTGAAGAATAAATATGAGTAATCATATTTCTTTACACAAGAAAAAAAGAAGAGGATATAGATTATGTTCGATATAATCTACCATCTATCTGACGAATAGTCTGACAATCATTACCCATTACAATAATATTACTCTAATAAAATTTAAGAAATCATTTCCAACTGGCAAAGTCATAAATCTCACGCAGGTTATAAAACATTTCTATGAATTGATGACTTCGCATATATTTTTGCCAATGATATCCTTGAGATACTCCCGCCAGATGTAGCAACAAGCGAAACCATGTGATTAAGAAACTTGTTTTAGAAAGCTAGAGAAAGGAAGCATCATAGGTATGTACCTTGAAATAAATGTTTCTTTTTAAATGTATATTCAGTGATTACGGTAAGATATTTGATATTTAAATATTTTACGGTTGTTGAATATTTTAAAAGATATATTTAAAGGATACTATTACTACGAAGTTAGTGAAATTGTATATTAATGATAATTTGAGTCTCAAAGCTTATACTTTGAACATTTTTTAAGGACCTATAATATTAAACAAAATTTTTTTGTAATTTTTGTAAAATCTGCACCTGGAAAAAATCATTCCAAATCTGGTTTTGTATGATGATAACGTAAGTAAAATTATATATCTTAGTTGCACTACGGTACAGTGGAGGGATTTGTAGCTGAAACTAGAGACACATGACCCAATTTGTAGTTTTGGGCTTGTAATTTTTAAAAAACACTATTTATGGATGTATAAATACAGTCAGTTTATACTTTATTAAGTATTACACAATATATATTAGTATTTTACTGAAGTATTAACTGTAGTAGTAGTAAAAATATAAATTGTTTAAAACTTTAGTTTTGTGTCATGTATCCCAATGTATAGGGTACATGACCCATCCATAGGGATACAAGACCCAACCCACACATGTCGTAGTATGTAGTATGTACTTAAAACTGAAGTTGACAAATTTAGACCTGATTCGGCAAGTTTCAGAAGTTTTCTTTTGTGCAATTTAAATTTTTTAAAAATATAGTGGAGTATTTGATCTTTGAAGGATAAAGAACGGTAAAAAAGTAAGCGAAAAGAAAAAATTTATTTTTTAAAAACGATGTAAAACAATTCCCAGAGAGACAATAGTTGGAAACTTATTATTATACAAAAATAATTATATTAGGCCTTACTCTAAACTCTGAAGCTCAAAATAGGTATTGGAGTGAAATCGTCTTAGTGATTTATAAACCTTAAACAGGCATACAAGCCTAGAAAACTATACTTAGAGCCACATTTGTTAGTTCCACACAATCTGAAAAAAGAGTATTAAATAATTCAAGGTATATGCAGCTGAACTCCAATTATCCGAAGCAATTGGAACCTATAACCACATTCGTATAATTGGAGTTAATCGGAGAAACGGTATATTTTAATCAATCACTCAAGGGTATTGTTGGGCTGTATGCATGGCTGTGAGATATGCATTTTTAGTTTCAGTCTTATTAATCCAACCAAATCCTAATTGTAAGGTTTCGTCTGGCAGTATTTATTTTTTATTTTAGCATCTTCAGTTATAGTTTTTTGTAATAGTTTTTCATTTAAACTTATGGTAGAATCTGGGCTTCACATTAACTTTTCTACTTAGCCTATTTGTTACTGTTCGTCTTTGTTGAATGTCATGCCTAGAAATTTTTTTGGTCGGGACAAAATAATTACTAAGCATGATACCCAATAAAGACGAACAGTAACAAAAAGGTCAAGTGGATTTTTTTCTGACTTTCGGGTAATCAGCACGCTTCGGATAATTGGAGTTCTACTGTAACTGCCTAAATTATGATGACAGCACATTGTATATGCCACATATTATTTTTTAATTTAAAATTAATACTTTTACGTAAATATTTTGATAAAGACATACAGATATAAAATTTAAAATAAATATAAATAAAATTGAAAGTAGTGCCACATTAGAAATATTATCAACCAAATTAATATTATCAACATTTTTATGTGCTTCTTTTATAATTAAGAAATGTGGATGCAAAGAGATTTGACTGACACCCCCATATTATGGGAACCACAAGAAAATGCAGGACTAGTTTTTAGGCGGTTTCAGAAAACAGTTGAAGAAAAAGAAGGTATTCAGTTCGGTAGGTTCTTTTTAGTGTATTATTTTCAGTATTACTCATTGCAATATAAATATAATTCTGATACACAAAATGCTGTGTTATTTTTTAAGTGTTTTTTTTATCCGTATGTGAGGAGAAGATTTTAACTAGTGAAAAATTATTCCCTAAAATAATTTTTTGAATTTTCTACAAATTAATACGTATGAGATTTTTGCTTATATATAAGTAACGCAAAATTGCTTAGCATAAAATCTAATAAAATTTTTTAGAAATACTGTACACATGCACAGAAAATGAGCAATTACTATTAATGGTCATACCACTTTTTAAAATAATTTGTTTACGCTTAAAATTATATGAATTATATTTCATACAAGTTGTTAAATGACCAGAATGTTTTATTTATTTTAATAATAAAAAATATTTTATGAGCTATATTTAACCGCAAGAGCGTAAAATCTTGTGCTCCAAACGAGTGCTCCAAACGTTTTCTTTTTATCTTTGGATTTATTCTGCATGCCATATAATTACGTTGGAGAATACTTTGCATTAAAATGTGTGCTGTAACATGCGTTACAAGTCGATTTGAAAAATAATAAAAAAATTAAAAAATTTCAAAGTGTGCCGATTATTTTATCCAGCCCCTGTGCAACTCAATAAAAATGTAATATATAATTTTTTTAAAAAAAATATGCGTAAGTTAAACTACTCAATTTTGTGAAAAATTGCAAAATTATTCAACCAATAACTAAGATATCTTTTTATTACGTTTATAACTTTTTTAGGGCCTTTCTGATAGTTTGCATATTTAATAAAAATTTAAAATACAAAACATATAATGCATTTGAAAAATAATTAATGTTTTATGTTGTTGCCTGAAAAAATAAATTTAGTTAACTTTTATTTTAAATATGTTTTCTGGTTTTATTATGATTACAGATAATTACTGGGATTTTCAAAAATGGTCTGTAAACAATGTTGCTGATTTTTGGGAACTTTCGTACAAATTCTTTGGTGTTATTCATTCAAAGAAATACTACAAGGTACGCAAAAAATACTTCAAAGTTTGTTTTAATTGTTATATTACAGAAAACTTCCGACAGCAAAGTTGCCAGAAAATATCTGTAATGCTACGGACAAAATCTGTTGACAGAACTTTCCCGTAGCCAAGCAATACAGAAAATATTCGTGATTAACAGATATTTTCTTTATTGCTGTGTACGTTAAATAAATGTCAAGCCTTTAACCCGCATTCGAACCCGCGCCAGACAACGAGCCAGACAAACTGAACGCCACCCATCGCGCGGCCACTTAAGTACTTTGTATAGATAACTATTTCTTTTCGTTCTGAAAGAGAAAAATTTATTCTCAACAAGTACAATCTGTATCAGTAACTGCAGATTTTTCTGTTTTCATAGAAATGGTTGACACACTGAGATGTACTTTTACAGAAAATTGCAGTTGTTCAAGAAAACGGAATTTTTCTGCAGAAAAATAACAGAAACATTATTTTTTAACAGTTTTTTTTAAAGTGCAGCAACTAAAAATTTCGACAGTTTAGTAGAAATTTACAGCTCCAAAGTTTATATCTAGAGTGTCCAACTTTGACAGCTTTTCATCTCTTCTGTTGACATATTGAATTACTTTGTAGCTAAATTTTAAAAAAAAGCATTTGAATATTTAATTTGGCTTTTAGTTTTTAACAAATAAAACTTTTAAGGAGTAATCAAATAACTAAAGTTTCCAATATGAGTATCTTAAGCTCCCAATGCTAATATTTTGAGTTTCCAGTTTTGACATCGTTTCAAATGTTAAAATCTTTTCATCTCTTATGTTGACATATTGAATTACTTTCAGGCTACATTTTAAACAAAAGCATTTGAATTTTTAATTTGACTTTTAGTTTTTAACAAATAAAACTTTTAAGGAGTAATCAAATAACTAAAGTTTCCAATATGAGTATTTAAGCTCCCAATGCTAATATTTTGAGTTTCCAGTTTTGACATCGTTTCAAATGTTAAAATCTTTTCATCTCTTCTGTTGACATATTGAATTACTTTGTAGCTAAATTTTAAACAAAAGCATTTGAATGTTTAATTTGGCTTTTAGTTTTTAACAAATAAAACTTTTAAGGAGTAATCAAATAACTAAAGTTTCCAATATGAGTATCTTAAGCTCCCAATGCTAATATTTTGAGTTTCCAGTTTTGACATCGTTTCAAATGTTAAAATCTTTTCATCTCTTCTGTTGACATATTGAATTACTTTCTGGCTAAATTTTAAACAAAAGCATTTGAATTTTTAATTTAGCTTCTAGTTTTTAATTAATAAAACTCTTAAGGGTAATCGAATAAAAAGTTTCCAATATGAGTATTTAAGCTCCCAATGCTAATTTTGAGTTTCCAGTTTTGACATCGTTTCAAATGTTAAATCTTTTCATCTCTTCGTTGACATATTGAATTATTTGTAGCTAAATTTTAAAAAAAGCATTTGAATGTTTAAATGGCTTTTATTTTTTAACATAAAACTTTAAGGAGTAAATACAAAATAATTTAGTTTCAATATGAGTATCTTAAGCTCCAATGTAAATTGAGTTTCCAGGTTTGACATCGTTTCAAATGTTAAAATCTTTTCATCTCTTCTGTTGACATATTGAATTACTTTCAGGCTACATTTTAAACAAAAGCATTTGAATTTTTAATTTGGCTTTTAGTTTTTAACAAATAAAACTTTTAAGGAGTAATCAAATAACTAAAGTTTCCAATATGAGTATCTTAAGCTCCAATGCTAATATTTTGAGTTTCCAGTTTTGACATCGTTTCAAATGTTAAAATCTTTTCACATATATTCACAGAAAGATACTGTTATTTTCTTTAAACAGTTTTTTTTCTGTAAAAAAAACACTGTTTAAAGAAAAGACGCTGTTTAAAGAATGACTCTACGCAACTTTTGTTTTCTCTACAGTTTGTCTGTTAAAAACAGACTTTTCGTCAAAATTACTGATTGTTTGTAAAAATAAACACATTTTCTCAGTAAATGATACGATATTTATCTGGCACACCATCAGCTGGTAGTTTTTTTCTGCAAAAACAATTTTTTTTTTTTACAATGTAGTTCGAAACACATAATTTATTTCACAGTGTAGGTAGTATAATATTAGGTCAACTGTAACAAACATCTGGAATAAAACATATTTTTAACAATTTGAGAGTTAAAAATTAAGCCTTTTTTGAGAAGGACACATACTTTTTCATTTTAGGTATTGGATTTAAACGTGCCGATGAGTGAATGTCCAAAATGGTTTGAGGGCGCAAGGCTTAATTACGCTGAAAATTTATTGAAATTCAGAAATGATGAAGTAGCTCTGATATTAGCAGGTAAGTTGCCAAAATATAATGGCTAACTTAATAAGAATATGACACTTTCAAGAGGGTGAAGTTAACACAGTAGAACTCCAATTATTCGATTCAATTGGCATGTTTTGGTCTTGAGTGGCAACAGAAATGCTAAATGATAATAAATTCTTTCCCGAGAAGCGATTGGAGAATCAATGTGAAACGAGCACTAATCTTAGCACAAACCTGAGGAAGCATAGGAATAAAAGTTGAAAGAAAAATGCCTCGTGAAACTAGGCAATTGTAACCTGTTTCCGTTCGGAAACGAAATATGCGGATAATCAGATTTTCCGAAAAAGTAATATATTTTAATTATTTACTGAATGTATGATGAAAATATGGAAATGATATTTTTAAAGAAAAATAGCTTTTTCATTAATTGAGTGAACTTTTTATGAATGAACTTTTATATGTTAAGCTTACGAATGAATTAATAGATGGAGCAGACTGTTGACACTAGATTTCACATAGTCGGAATTCGGATAATGAAGTTCTACTATATGTATGCAAATAGTAGATAGAAGGGTTGGGTTTATTTAATTTTATAACCGACAAATATAATATAGTTGGCCTTAAAGGCAGTGAGGATGAATTTCTTTCCCATTTTGACCAATGTCCTCGTGGCGAAGGTGACGATAGATGTCAGCACTCTACCATGTGTCACTATAAGGGGTGGTGGTTCAGCTAATCCCCATCTGGTATAGTGACACTAGACCAGATCCATGAGGTTAAAAATTTCCAAAAAGTCCAAAAGCAGATGTGGACTTTTCTCAGACTCTTCACGTGAAAACCCCAGGCATTTCAAAATGTGCTGCGGGCAAAAGAAGCTTTGTGGTATTTTGACATGGTGGATGTTTTCTTTCACCAGCTTCAAAAATCAAACACTTCAAGTGGCCAGTAGAAAGTCGAGACATTGTCGTCTAATGTACTCTGGAGCCTTTAACTATTGTGTCGGCTCTAGAATGTCTTTGAATAAGTACTAAGGCTTAGCAGGAGGGGCAGCCCATGTTTTAGAAATAAGTTGCTTAGTAATGGAAGAGAGCTGTGATGGTGTTAGGGCCATGCGGTCTTCCCGAGGTCACAAGGTTACTGGCGGCTGCCTTTGCAAAGTTGTCTTCTACCTCATTCTAGGCAGACTAACCATAAGGGATAATGATGGCAGACCCCTAGGTTTCCCTCATATAATCGCAACCAGTTTTCTTCCCCCTTTGGTGAATAAAGGGGAATTACCATAGATATCATAGTTAAAGTATTAGATTGGCAGATCACGTGACCTCCAATGCTAACGACGGGACGCGCATGGAGGCCAAAATAAGAGGGCAAAATGGCCAGTGTTGCTGCCACTTTAAGGAGAAAAATACTTCGAAAAAATACCATTTAATTCTAAAATTACAAAAAAATATCGTAAAAATACTAGCTGCATTTTGGTGTCTTTTTAGTGACTTTAAATCCTTTTCTAGTATTTTTTTGTAATTTTAGAATTAAATGGTATTTTTTCGTAGTATTTTTCTCCTTAAAGTGGCAGCAACACTGGCCATTTTGCCCTCTTATTTTGGCCTCCATGCGCGTCCCGTCGTTAGCATTGGAGGTCACGTGATCTGCCAATCTAATACTTTAACTATGATATCTATCTGAATTACCCAGTGTATGGGCATAATATGAAACTTGTAATCTAATAAACATTTCGAAAATATTTTCAAAATTCTTTTATTTGCAGGGGAAGACAGAGAAACTGAAAAAGTTACCTTTGCCGAAATGTTCAAAGAGGCTGAATTGTATGCTGCAGCTTTCGGAAAATGTGGGCTAAAAAAGAACGACGTGGTTGTGTGTAAGTATTTATCCCTCTGAGGGATAAGCAAATCGACTGAAGTGTTAACTGAAGAAAATTGATTTAAACTTGTTTTCACTGTATGATATTAAAATTCAAATTTGTAACTAAAAATATAATTTCTTTTTTATTTTAAATTGTATTTCTGTATCAGATGATTATAAATATCCTACATTTTAAGATTTAGTAAAATTATAAAATTTAAACATTTTTTAAAAACAATCTTCAAAACCTGATAGTCAAGTGACAGGCTAAAAAGTTCGCTAAAAAGTTCCATCGCTAAAAAGTTCTGTACATGGCTGAAATATCAATTTACTGCATTGCAAACTTGACAACAATGTGATGATAACGGCAAAATGTGCTGTGATTTTACAGAAATTTTTACACTGCACAAAGTTCTTAAATACCTAAACCAACAACTTTCTGATAAAATAATTCAATTTAAAAAATGCAGAATAGCTTAAAATTGAAAAAGTTTTTAAAAAATATTGCGTATTTAACCTAAAATAAATTATTATTTATAAAAAGAATCAACGAAATAGTGGAAATATTTTTGAAGGATTTTGATTAAAATGGATTTGTAGATCAAAAGTAATTTCTCATCGATTAAACATAGTTATTACCTTTTGATTTTTCTATACATTTAATAAAAACGTAATTTAAAGGGTTTTTTTTTTACTATTTTCTAAATTTTTGTTTCAGTTCAATAAGAGTTATACGAAAAATGCGGTGCTTTGTAGATTCTAAAAAATTGATTTTTTTTAAATATTTACTCCGAAAAACTGTTTCTGATTTTTTTATTGTATATGTTACGGCTAAAGACCGAAGTCCGGCCACTTCTTGAATTGGCCGGCCAAATCACGAAGTGGCTAAGAACGCTGTAAATTGGCTGGCCAATGTCCAATCTTTTCTTGATTTCGGGAATTGGCCGCCCAGATCGCGAAGTGGCATGGGAGGATCAGCCAAAGTTGGAAGAAAAATCATTGGCACGTTTTACTGGCTCTGTATAGCCATAATTTCATTCTTTAAAGTAACTAGCTGCAGTGGGATGTGGCCATTTGAGACAAAGTAAAAAAATATATATATTTTTAATTTTAATTTAAAAACTTGTCTATTTTTTATTTTTAAATTAGAAGATTTATATATTTAGATTAAGAAAGAAAACAAAAGGGGCAATTAACTTTTTAATAAAACAAATATTAAAAAATTGTGCCGCCTACCGGGCCTTCTTGAATGAGCACATCGCGATTTGGCCGGCCAATTCACGAAGTGGCCGAATTCGGGCTTTGGCCGTAACCATATAGATCTGAAAACATTTCTAAATGTGATTTAGCATTTATTTCTACAAAATTATATCCAGGCTACATGTCAAACAGAAAGGAGGCAGTGTTTGCTATGCAAGCTGTTGTCAGCATTGGAGCAATTTGGACTGGAGCTTTACCACTCATGGGAGCACAAGTATGCCGTATTTAACAAATACAAACTAATAATGACTTAATTTGGTTGTTTTAGATGACGTCTGTTTCCAGTTTTCATTCTTGCATTTCCGTGATTTTATTGGTTGTTTCGGTTTCTCTCATTGTGCTCTGTAATCCGTGGATATTTTACATTTAGTATTTTTTTAGTATTTCGCGGTAAAACTATTCTACAGATTGCAGTATAATAAATTACACAATGTAAAAAGTACGATAAGAGAACAAAGACGACGAAACGAACAGCAAGAGAAAAATAAAATCAAAAGAAATCGCTACGAAAATATATACACTGTCCAAAGTTATTTAGCGATTCTTTTATTTTAACTTTAGATTGAAATTATTAGATCAAATTATCACCAAAACAAATGCAATTCCAGAAGGACCAAAACTAAAAACAATTCTGCTTGAACTGTTGCAACTCATGACGTGAAACATGCCCATTACACTATTCATTTCCATTCATCATTGCGATGTTACAATAATGTAACAAATATGAAAAATAAAATAATAATAGGGGCCCGGATGGCCGAGTGGTTTGGACCATTACGCTAGCAGTCTGCGCGCTGTAACGGGTGCGGGTTCGATTAACGCCTTCGCCTTTGCTGTACTTTCCTTTCTCTGTGACAGTAAAAATTCTTTCTGTGTCTGTCTTACTTGACGAAGGCTTCATAAGCGGGTCTCTGATCAAGCACACAAGCCGGAATATATATGTACCTACCCCTACCCAACCCCTAAAATAATAAGTACATCAGTATTAGTATATATAAACTTTAAAGTATCATGAAAACTTAATATTAAATAACTTACACTGATTGGCCAATTTATTATGAGCACCTGATATTTTTATGGAACCACAATCCTCAGTCCATAACACTTGAAGTTAATAGAGGCCATATTATGGTTTGAGGGATATGTTCTAGAGTATTTTAGTATTACCGCAGATCAATCACACCCAGATATGTTAATCCCTGCAGGGTATGGATACTTCAGTTTTTTTTAATCTTAAATTTAGTTTCGAATTTAGATTCAATACGTAGATTATGGATTTAGAAGAATTTCTTTTCGCCAACCTTGAGTATTTTGTTTTATTTAAGATGGTATCTTCCGCCATATTGGTTTTTATATTCTAATTAATCTTTAGCGAACTTTTCAGCCAAAATCTTTAATTTTTCCTTTTCTATAAGCACATGTGTGGAAAAAAATTTCGAAAATCTTTAAAAAAAAATCCAAATCCAATATGGCTGAAGGCCGTTATCAGGATTTTTTTAAATATATTTTTCAAAGTATTGTTCTATACTAATTAAGCATTAAAAATATATTTAAAATATAAATATTTTGTTGGGTTAAATATACAACAAATATATTAAAAGTAAAAAAAATTCAATATGGCGGAATCCGCCCCATTGAATTTTTTCTCTTTTTTTTTCTTTTCTTAATAATAGTGATTCTTTATTACTAAATGCATCTATAAAGAAAAAGCTATTCATTTTTGTCGAATAAATCGTCAAATATTAACGGTAACAAAATTCAAGATGGCGGATTGCCATCTTGAATAACTAAAAATGCTCAAAGGTATCTAAAGTTCCAGATTCGTAATCTACACCCTCGAATCTATTAGAATCTTCAATAGAAAAAACTGAAAGTACAGGGTTCGGCCAAAAATCGGGATTTGGAGGCTTCACTAATATGGTCTCTGATTTCCATACCACCTACCAAAATCTCATAGTATCTATACCAAGAAGAAATCAAACAGTGCTAAGGACAAAAGATGGTCAAAAACTATATTGAGGAGTGTACATAATAATTTGGCCACTCAGTGTGTTGTATACTTCCTTGAATTATATTTGGCTTGTTTCAGGTGACGTATTTTTTTCCAGCTTCCATTCCTTTTTCTTCTTTCGATTGGTACTCCAATTGCAGCTCTGTAGCAACGTGATATTGATTCTCCAATCAAGGCTCGAAAAAGAACTTATTTTCATTCAACATTTCTTTTGGCACTTAAGACTTAAAACATGTCCATTGCTATTAAAATCTTTCTTAGATGAATTCAATTTTATGAGTAAAGTATCATTCTTACATTTTTTAAAATACATTTGAATTTTTTCAGCCAGTTCTAAGTAGATTTGAAAACGTGAAGTCCAAAATTTTGATTACAGTAGACCGATTTATGAATGCTGGTGAGGAAATTGATATGCTCCCGAAAATTAAAACTGTGGCCCAAGGTAATACATAAATTCAAATATATTTCGAAAACTGGTTTAGTAAAAATTATATAGTTCTTTTGTAAGAAAGTTTTAAAACTAGAACCTAGAACTTATATAAAAACATATTTATAATAAATAGTCAGAATTTAAAGAAAATGTTCCTGAAATTTTACAACAAATACTTTCCTTATTTAAAATTTTTAAAGAATTCCTTCACCGCTTGTAATTTTTAGGTTATGTATAAAAATACTTAAAATATTCAGTGCTATCTTATATTTATTTTTTTCAATTTTAGAACAGAGGTATATCTGAAATACACGAATAATCTTTTTTATGATCATTAAAAAAACTTGTGTTACTCATTGTATATTTTAAACTAATGCATTATTATACTATGTAAGTTGAAGCGTACTTTAATTTACTTTAATTATTTTATATGTTGTCGACTTCTATACAGGGAGGCGCAAATAAAAGTGGCCCGGTTTTGAAGTAGGGATATGACAGAAATGCTGTCAAGTCCAAAACCAATGCAAAAACAGGTTTGCCATGTGAAACCCTTGATCGCTTCAATATTAAGCCCAAACATACGCTTGGCGAATTATTTGCCGGTAACTATGCCATCTTCACCTGTGCACTGATCTGACCAACGCACACTTATACAGCTCGCATTAAGATCTGAACTTGGCAATAGTCCATGTGCAACTCTAGTCTAGTAACAACCAAACCAACCAATGAAAAAACAGGTTTGCAAAGTGAAGCCATTGAAAGCTTGAATAATTTATGAATTCGATTTGGAGACTTTCAGGCGGCTTCAATAGTTTTTCTCGCTAAGCATCTTTTTGCATTCGTATCTCCATACCGTAGCCACTTTTTTTTGTGCTACCCCGTAGAAAATATGTCCTCAGCTTCCTATTCTATTTTAGGGCTGAGTTCTTTACAGAAAGTCATTATTGTTCCATCTAACGAAAATTCTACGTCAAAAGATATACGAGGAATTCCAAATAGGTAATGTTTGGAGAGTACTTTTAAGTGTCATGGATGTATTAATAATCAATGCATTTAACTATTATTTTATTAATCTTTTGAATGTGTTGCCATTTTTAATCAATCAATAGATTTCTTCCAGATATTATTACATATTTTTATCAATCTACTGGCAAACTTTGTTAAGAAATTTATTGTCAAAAATATTTTTATCATCCTATAGTCACCCGTTGTTAAATAATCTATTGTCAATTACTTTTTTTTAAATTTATCTGTTGCCAAACCTTTTTAATAAATGTATTGTCAAGCATTTTTTAATTTGTCTATTGTCAAACCTTTTTAATCAACCAATTTCAATTTTTTTTACGAATTCTAATGTTAAACTATTTTAATTTATCTATTGTCTAGCATTTTTTTCAATTCGTCTATTGTCGAACACTTTTAAAGCAGTCTATTGTCAAACATTTTTAATTAAAACTCATTTTTATTTCATTTTTAAAAGCTGTTTTCTGGGAGAATTTCTAAAACTGGGTCGCCTCGAAGATGGGTCCGTTCCACCAATGGAGTTTGAACAAGTGTCCTTCAGCCATCCTGTGTTTATTAGTTACACTTCGGGCACAACTGGTCCTTCTAAACCTATAGTACATGGAACCGGGGTAAATACAACTTTAATAATAATAATAATAACAATAATAACAATAATAAAAATAATAATAACAACAATAACAATAATAAAAATAATAACAAAAACAACAATAACAACAGCAATAAGAACAATAAGAACAACAATAATAGCAACAATAAGAACAATAAATAACAATACAAATAACAATAATATCAATAATAAAACAATAAAAAAGAAACAATAACAACAACAACAATAATAACAAACAAAAACAACAACAATAATAACAATAATATCAATAATAACAACAACAAAATAATAATTATAACAAAAACAATAATAATAATAATAACAATAAATACAATAAATATCAATATATAACAATAACAATAAAATAACAACAACATGATGATAATATATGATGATAATGATAATGATAATAAATATGAAATAATGGTAATAATGAGATAATAATAATACATATAAAAATGAATAATGATATAATAATAAATAATAATAATAATAATGAATAATAAAAAATGAATAATAATAATAATAACTAATAATAATAATATAATAATAACACTAACAATAAAATATATAATAATAATTATAGTAATAGTAATAATAATAACAAAACAAAAACAGTAATACTATTACTAACATTACTAATATTATTATTAATTTTAATATTAATAATAATAATAATATTTATATTATTATAGTCCGCCTGTCACTTCTTAGCATTTCAAATATTTTGATTGTGGAAGAGTCCGCTTTGGAAACAGTTAAAGAACCTAAAGAAGGCCTGGTTGCCTATCCCATGGCGTTTGGCGAGAATAGAGGATTGTTGGGAAAGTTTGGTTGGAAATAATGAGTCACACTAAAACTACACATACGTTATTGGTGGAAGGTGGATTACAGTTATTTGCTGATGGCCGTCCTCAATTGCACATGTATTTCTTTGCTATCTTGACTTAATCGTCAATATGTTTTCATCTGTAGTATGTATTTTAACACCTTTAGTATCACCTCAGGGAACGGTTTTTGTTAAAATAAAGCTATGCAATAATAGTGAACCCGATGCAATTTCAAGCTGCCCTTCAGTTGAGAAATTATTTGTAAACCTTAAAGAAATATGCGCCTGCAAGAGCAATGAATCTCCAAATATAGTAACTCTAGCTTAAACCAAAATCTTCCTTACTCCTTTTCGTTTAACGAGTGGTCGTTTGTACTCATCTAAAACACATGTCATAATTACCAAGAAGTTATAGGAGGACTATAATATTATTAATGCTTTTGTTATTATTATTATCATTATTATTATTTGAAAAACATACAGCATTTTTTTACGAGGTTAGATACTAAACTTAATGCGTTTGATTGAATTTAGGTATTTGAGAATTCCCTTATTATTATCATTAATTTATTTGCGAATTTTATTCCTATTTTGTAGATCCTTTTGGGCATTTGCCATTATTTCGGTTGTATTGATAACGAGAGAGAAGTCAGGTTTTCCGTAGCCCCGGTAAAGTATATCTTTGCTGAAGTATATTTAAAAAAATACAAATACTGACCCACATAAGTTAAATGATAATAATCACAATTGTTTTTTTTAGGTAGGTTGGGCTGCATGGATAATCATAATTAGCTTAAACTTCATCGGGAATACTGTGGTACTCTACGAAGGATCACCGTTTTTACTTAGCCCAACTTCCTGTTGGGATTTAGTGGACGAATTCAAACTGACGAGCCTGTTTTTACCATCAAGTACCCTTGATGAACTGCAAAAGAGAGGATACACGCCACGTAAGAAATTTGCTGTAAAGCTTCCAGCTGCCGATTTCTAGCTTTTAATTGCGAGATATATAAGATTTTTTGTAAAGTTTTCGGTTATTTATAGCCTTTGATTACACATATTTTACCTAGACTACATGGTTTCGCAATTTTGAATCCCTTTCAAGAGTTTATACAAGGTGTGATAATCAGCGCAATTTGACTATGTTAAGTCTTTTGACTGCAGATACCATATTAGGTCTTTTGACCACACGCGTGCTCACATACACACCATATTAGGTCTTTTGACCACACGCGTGCTCACACACACACCATATTAGGTCTTTTGACCACACGCGTGCTCACACACACACCATATCAGGTCTTTTGACTACAGACCATATTAGGTGTTTAGACCACAAACAAAATATAACTCAATCAAGAAGACCATTTTTTTGGTGAAACCAACTATGAAATTTATTACAGTGTACATGAACAATTTCATTTTGTTTTCCAGAAAAGCAACATAAATTGTCAACTCTGAAAGCCATCATGGTTGCAGGAAGTCCCGTGAAACCTCAAAACTACGACTTTGTCCGAGAAATTTTTAATAAGAGAGTTATTTTAACCGCTTCTTATGGTAAGTATTATCGCTAAAATACTTAAATTCTGAATTTGGTTTAAGGCAACGTTTTGGTACAATGGTAGCACACATAATGTACAATTGCAAATGTAATGCATGAATTAAAAAATCAGAAAAAAATTTAAAGTGCACGAATAAAGTGTAAAGAAAATTTGTTATTTAAGTAAAGAACAAGAAGAAAAATTCGTTATGTAAATAAATCTATTCTAATAAAAGAAAGAGTCTGTGTGTGTGTCTGTTTGTCTTCGGATCGTAAAAGACCTACTTATACTGCCCTCAGAAATTCGAAATTTTTAAGATAGATTCCCTTTAATACCAACGTGTGCACCTGAGGCTTAGTTTTTTCATATTTGTTTCATTTTCAGAGAAAATTCGAATTTTCTGAAAAAAATACACCACTTTCGTTCAAATAATTTTTTCAGATAATTTTTTCTCTTTCCTGAGGCCATCGGCTGAAAAAATTAAATAAAACTTTTAACGAAAACATTTAAAATTCAAAATGTTTATTTTATTCTTTTACCATTACCTTCAGAAACTAAATTCATTATTTGAAAAATAATTGACATGTTTCAAGTGACGTAATTCCGGCAGTCTTCATTCCCGGATTTTATTGTGGGTTTATTTGATAATTTTTTCATTGATTTTTCTGTTGACTGCATGTATGCATATCTAAGCAATAAATGTATAGTTAAGGTAGTACTGAACTATGATGGTTAATAAAGGCCATCGCACTAGAACTAATAGTGTTTTATGTCTTTATTTTTTCACCAAATACGTTGCCAACTCGCCAAATTATTAACTAAAATTCGCCAAATAGGCAATTTCTTTTATAAATAATTTATAAGCTGGTCGGTTGTTCAAAGGTCATTGTGTTAGAGCTGTATAATGGGTGTGGGTAGCTATATCTATTTTCTCGCCAAATTATTTCACAAAACGTGCCAAATGACCTAAAAGGTTTTATGTATTTATGAGGGAATTGTGATGACATTTATGAGTGCATTTTATAGCGTATTTTTCATTTTGGAATTTTAAGGCAATGAAACGGGATTTTATAATTTATAACGAGCGGAAACAATAATAAGTTTATGATCCTATAACAGGTTATATGGTACACATATTTGGAATCTATTTGATATTTTTTTATTCCGTGTGAAGAACGGGTATAAATTTGCTAGTAAGTTAAATAAATGTATCGAAAACGGAAGACCATTATGTTGATAAATTATAATTGCTGAATGAAAAATTTTAAGTACAGAAACTTGTGGTCAAACAGTGAATTTTTTAAAAAATATATTACGATTGCTATTAAATGATAAACCTTTTTACACTGTGAATATGCTAAATTTATCTGTTTACTAATTATTATTTGCACTCAGGTCCAAAATTATTTTTACAAGAACTTTTTTTCAGATTTTTTGACACTATGAAGTATTAGAAAAAAATGATATGCTTTAAGTTAAGATTTTGCTTTGTGTTAAGAGGAACCGAAACTGAAATTCTTTCGAATGCATTATTGAGACGCCTCCCTCCGTCCCCTTGGAACGAGTCCAAAATTTCAAAAAATTTAATCGCTGAAACTGCTGCATACCCTAAAGTTTTATGGGCTCAGGTTGCCTTTTAAAGGAAAGTTAGAAATTATATTAATTATTAGATATACGAGGTATATCCACAAAGTAAGTACCGTTTCGTTACTTAAAAAAAACGTATACAGATACAGAAATAAATTTATTGTACAAAAATCTGCAACTGTTAAACTACTTTTCTACATAGCTTCCGAAATTTTGTTGGCACTTGTTATACCGTGGCACAGGTTTTTGTATTCCTTTTTCATAGAAGGTTGCCGCCTGCTTTTTCAACCATGTGGTATCATGTTCTTTCAGCTCGTTCTAATCGTTAAATTGTTGAACAGAATTGAATAAGAAATTGAATGCATCGTGCTTTAGAAGGGAGGCAAGAAAACTTTATTTTTACAAAAGAGTTGTCAATGAGTGGAATGCTTTACCAGATTATGTTGTGTATTCTAAGAGAGTAGAAGATTTTAAGAAGAATCTCGATAGTTATTGGAAACTAGTAAAGAATTAGATATATTTTGGACCAACCTTGCTGGGCCTCTGGCCTGTTGTTGGTCGACAATTTTGTATTTGTATCTGAACACCAATGCACATGTTTACTACGAGGCCATTACGAAATTGTTTTGCGCAATACAGAACAAGCGCCGCAATTACTGTCAAAAGGTGTCTTTTGCAAGACAATGCTTCCTCTAGTTGGCCTCTGTCTCTAAAAATTAGATGGATCCACTTGTGTGTGTTGTCTGCTGTGTCTGTCTTACTTGACGAAGGTTTATAAGTGGGTCGCTGACCAAGCACACAAACCTGAATATATATGTCTACCAACCAACCAACCAAAGATAATGCTCGACCTCATACTGCGAACATGGTGCAACAACTCCTACAGAAATTTGACTTTTGACGTGTTTGATCGTCCTCCGTTCAGCCCGGACCTCGCTCCTAACGACTTCAATGGATAAGTTGCATGTTCATGGTTTATTTTTTATAACCAAACGGAACTTACTTTGTGGAAATGCCTCGTATAATTTATCGATTTTCTCCCAGTTATTAGAAGTTGTTCACAACTTGCAATAACTGATAGAAACACAATTTTTTTTGTCTTGGAAGTCAGCACTCAGCACAAGATTTTCTGAGTGTAGCATCGAAAAATCTGAAAAAAATTAATGTAAATATAATTTTGGACATGAGTGTACTGCTTTATTATTAGGATGCACTGAGATTATGGGTGGATGTATAAACTCCATAATGACTCTACCTACACGCAGGGGAGAAATTGCTGCTTCAGCATTGGGCAATGCAGTTCAAGTAGTGAATGATTTAGGTAGGTAACACAAGATGAAAAAAATGGTAAGAATTATAAGAAATATAAATAAATGTTGCCATCAGATAATTTAATAATGGTCTTATAAAAAACCGAATGGCTAATTTTACGATAATAAAATACTTTTTTTTAAATTATTATTTTGTTACATTGTTTATTGGCTAAGCACAACTAATCACATAATAATTTTTTTTTATTTTACAGCACATATCATTTCAATTAAACGTTGATTCTAAACTAAGATGGATATTTTACTTATAAATAGGGGAACGAAATCTTTGAAACCGATTTTATTCAGATATGAAGAATCAATAAAAAAATTGGTTATTTTATACCAACTCTATTATTATTTTTTTCCTCAACGAGCCTGCTTTATTGGCGGTCAAGCCTTTGCAGACTAGGCATATTCCCCATAACTGAGAGTCATTTTTATGTGGCACCATCTAGGCGGCTCTCGCAATTGATGCTCAGATTACAATGAATCTGAACTCTCTGTGAATGTTAAAGTACGCCGAGATGTAATTTTGCCTAGAGAACCCAAGCCAAACGGGTACTCATTTGATCTTTTAAATACCACATAATGATATGGCATGCGTTCCCAAGATTTTGTCATCCAGAAAATCTGACGACTCAGCCGGGACTCGAACCCGCAATTTTGGACTTACGAGGCGGACGCGTAAAGCCTCACAGCCACTGAGCCACCTCTATTATAGTACCAAGTATAAAACTAATTTTAATTTTTGGATTACACAAATGGTGATAAATGTTACCTATTCGAGGTTTCTCAGTCCTTCTACAAAGTTGATTTTTTAAATAGGATCTCTTAATTAATTACATCCTAATCAACTATGGCTCGACAGTTCTAAAGTTGTTTTCGTTTTGTTTCATCTTTTGAAGTTTTTTTTTAATTGCAAAGAATTTTTAATTATTTGAAATGGTATAAATATTTGAGTGTTTTAACCGGCTAGTTTAATATTGAATGAAATGTAGGCTTTGATATTTTTTTCATAGATGAACCACTGGTTGGAGAAATTGGAGAATTAGTCATAACCAAATCTATTCCTTCTTTGGCCTTGGGACTTTGGGGTGATACTGACGGGTCGCTGTTTCGAGAGAAGTACTTTTCCAAACATCCAGGTACGCTCTTAAAAGGACGTTTTGAAACATAAGAACAAAAAACAAATTCAAATCTGAGTATGTCGCTCAGTTAAAAATTTTCCGAGTTAATATTACTCAAGTTTGAAACTTGAATATATATTCATTTCTGAAATTATGCACATACTCAAGAATGAATCATCCGGTGATCATTTTTGAGCATAAGGAATTGTTTTATTAATCGGCTATAAAATAGCAGTGTTTCTGAGTTTAAATGTATTATAAGATATTATATTGTTTTTGTAGGAATGTTTACTATGGGTGATTATGGGATACTAAATCCGATTACTAAAGGTTTTATCATCTGTGGCAGAAGGTAAGGTGATATCTTGATATAATAAAATTCTGTATTTTATTTGGTTTTTAAAAGTTTTTTTTTTCTATTCTTTATTTGCAGTTTTTCTTAATACGAAATCAAATAACTGCAGATCCCAGAAATAATAAAGGATAAAAGGAAATAAAATATTTTCAGTAGGAGTTATATGTT
Organism: Oedothorax gibbosus; assembly: GCA_019343175.1. NCBI lineage: Eukaryota > Metazoa > Arthropoda > Arachnida > Araneae > Linyphiidae > Oedothorax > Oedothorax gibbosus. Next base: position 14,813,690 of record CM033276.1, on the reverse strand, counting down.
TAAAAGAAGTTATGTAGTACTAATGATTTCCTTTGGAATTACATAAATATTATTGCTGTTTCTTAGTTTTGGGTAACTCTAACTAATTTTGTAATTGAATGTTTTTAAATGTCTTTTCAGCATTAACGATTTTATGGATTTTATATTTAAATAGAATTAAATGGATATTTTCATAAATTATATTTAAATATGAAATGTGTATTCTAATAAAATATCTATACTATGTTTCAGTGATGAAACATTGAAACAACGAGGCTGTAGGTTTGGGAGTTCCGAAATATACAATGTAGGTTAGTACACTATTTTTTTTTTAATTTCTTTTAATTCAGCTATTACATGTAAAATTTGTATATAGGACTTCAATTTACCTAATAATTAAAAAATTTTTAAAGTTAAAATAAAAAAAAATGTTTTCTAAATAAATTACACATTCCGATCTAATACGAATTAAGCGCACTAATTAGGGTATTTAATACAAGAAAACGTTCGCAATTTTTATTCTACAAGTTTTTGTTTTATAAAAAGTGAAAATTCTTTTAATTCAGCTATTACATGTAAATATTATTGGTAAGAGGACTCTTCAAATTTGTACCTACAATAAGCTAAAAACATGTTTTAAGGTGTAAAATAAACAAAACAAAGTTTTTCTTTAAATAAATTACAATTCCGATCTAATTACGAAATTAGCGCACTAATTAAGGGTATTTAATACAAGAAGCAACCGTTCACAATTTTTTTCTACAAATTTTTGTTCTCAATAAAAAAGTGACAAAATTTCTTTTAATTCAGCTATTACATATAAATATTATTGGTAATAGGACTCTTCAAATTTGTACCTACAATAAGCTAAAAACATGTTTTAAGGTGTAAAATAAACAAAACAGTTTTTCCTATAAAAAATTACAATTCCGATCTAATTACGAAATTAGCGAACTAATTAATGGTATTTAGTACAAGAAGAAACGGTTCACAAATTTTATTCTTCAAAGTTTTGTTAAAGATTTTAAAATTGAAAGCATTTGAGTATTTTTTTCTCCTTAAAACGTATACGTAATAGAAATTCATATCAAAGTCAAGTTTGATAAAAACAAAGCTGACAATTTTTCAAAATATCAAATTACCAAACATTGAAAAAATGGTAAAATAATAAAAAAAAGTATTACAAATATTACCTATTTACAAAAATAAAAATATATTAATTTTAATATTTTTTAACAAATAAACTTATTTATAGAGACTATTTCTGTTTTTTACATTTTGCTATCCATAGCTGTTCTAACATCATGCTTAGCTAGTTAACGTGATGAATCTTAGTAAATCATATTAGTTACTCAAACGCCAAAGGCATTGCATCAGAGACATAAATTTTGAGGCATATATTATTTCGCTATTAGTTTAATAACTAATGTACAAGACATATTATATGTTTTGCAGTATTTGAGTAAAAATATTGATTATTTTTTCTTTCAATTCAATAATAATTCTAAATTTGAGAAACACAACAGTCGAAAAACACGCAGAAGGCCTATCGCCAAAAATCTTGCTGGCAACCCGACAAAAAAAAGTTGTTGATTTTTTCATCTTCCGCCATGCGTAAACTTCCTGCAAAGAAAGGTTACGTTTTAGTATAGTTCAATTCTTTTCCGTAAACAATGAGTTAGCATTCAATGAGCTATCTTTTACACAACTGTCTTACTTAGACTTGACTTCGCAACAGGGCATTTTCTTCCAAAAGACCTGTTAGCATATGTAAATGCTTGAAACCCACGAGAAGTCTGTAAATTTTAACATTTTCTGAGACCTCAATGGATTTTAGCTTTACTTTAACATAGACAATGACCTAATAGATTGGTTTGATCAATGTTATAAGGAAGCCAATAAAATGGTAGTCGGAAAATATGATACATCGGCCAAATAGCACCATCATTATAAGGGAAATGTTACAACACATTTTCCGTAAAGGGGGACCCAAAATTTGTTGTTTTTTCTAGATTAAAATTTGTTTTTCTAGATCAGGTCTTTCTTTGAAAATACGAAACTGCTTTTTTCTTCCAGTTTATCAGCTACCTGAAATTCACGACTGCCTGTGCGTGTCCCAATACAACAAAGATCTTGACGAGAGGGCAGTGCTGTTCGTGAAAATGAGGGAAGGACACTCTTTCAGCATACAACTACTCAGCAAGATACGAGAAACCATTGCAAACGAATTGTCCATTCGACACATACCCGATGTCATTCTGGAAACCAAAGACATACCGGTTGGTTTACGCATCTATTTTTAAAAACCTTTTATGTAGTTGCTTGGAAATTCATATTGTCGCGTAATCTTAACAAGCGCACGAGATTTTGTATAGCAATCGAAATTTTATTATCTTCTAAACAAGTACAACCCAATCTGAGATAAATAACTCGCTTATCTACTCTGTGGGGGATCATGGGAGCCAAAAATATTTGCATATAAGTTAGATGAAATAATAATTTACATAATTCTACAAAGTTATTAAATAATAAATAGCTCATAATATACAACAAATTAAAGGTATGGAAGAGCTGGGTTTCAATTTCTAAATCTTTCCACTCTCCGATGCTCTTACGAGTGCGCCATCGAACACTGTGTCAATATAAAATCTGATTATATTTTTCTCATTTAGACTAGTTTACTGAGACTCCAGCACATTCTGACGATATATTATTTTTTAGTCACATTTTTTAACCTCTTTGCTCCAGAGGTAAACATACTTGGAACTTTGTAGAATTAACTTTATAGCCTCATTTTACAATTTTTCTTGGAATTAACTAATTTATTATAAACTAGAATGTTTAAGTTTTCTAAAAATAGCGAAACCGAAGTAACTTAGGGGAAAGAAGGGCAATTGCGCACACTTAAGCAAAAGTGACTGCAACACGCATAATACGACACTTAAATTAAGTTTTTTTAATACCATTTATAACTGAACAAATATAAAACAGAATGTCACATCGTTAAACATGAAAACAATAACAGTTGTGCTGAAAAATTGAAAACAAGAAAATATTATATTGAGCGCCATTACCCGAACATGTTGGGTAATGCCGCTCACTGCGACGGGTACTGCCGCTCATTGTTCAAAGCTTTTATACAACATATTTCACAACTGATTAAAGTTGTTTTACAATTTGCAACAGTCACAAATATAGTTTTCTGCTTTATCCTCTCCACAGCAATCTTAGTGGCTCCACTTAGAACAGGATTTGAACCAAACCATAGTTCGTTGTCCTTTCCGAACTCCCCGCAAATATTACATATGCCATTGATATCATTACTAATAATGCCTTCGCCAGGTAAATCGTCCATTTCATCATCATCATCACATATCATGGTTTCATCGATGGTTTCTGTACTGGCCAAATCTTCTTTCTTTGACGATTTTTTACTTTTCTTGGTCTGGACTATATTTCGGCTCCTGTGGTTTCACCAAATAAGGCCTTTTTCACCCTTATATTTTTCCTTGGCTTCTTTGCCAGTATATTGTACGTATTTGCAGCTTTCGTAGCATTTAAAGAGACGCCTACCCTCTGATACTTCATAGCTCCTAACGACCTGATTTGTGCAACACAGATTGCGGGGTCCAACGACAAATCTTAGGCTATACAATAAGTATCTAAAAGGTTTTTCGACCCCCCCCCCAAGCACTCCCTACAAGTGGATCCGATCGTGGCCCCCGAAAGTAGGGGTCCGAGTCTGTCTTGACGGCGCTAATGACCAGCCTGGGGAAATCGACTCGACAAGCACCCCCCCCCCCCCCTCCGTCAGGGAGGACGAGACCATTTTTTTTTTTGTTTTTTTGTCGCCCAACTAGTTTTTGCAGGGGCTGTCGCGTTATCTGTTGTCAATGTGAATGTGATTCTGGGTAGTTTTCTCAATGGTTTCTCTTTATTTAGCTACTCTTTTGTGATGAATCGTCGTAGGTTTGAGAATGGTAAATTTCTTGCCATTCCTAAAATGAGGAAATAAGCTAGTTTTATCACGCTAGTAATGTGCAATTGTTAAATTACGTCCTATACGCTTGGAGATAGGGATATAAGAATGCAAAAAACTAATATAAATAACAAGTTTTTGATTTCGAAACAGTTTTTTTGCCATGATAAGTAATGAAAAGTTCGTTGACTTTTTTCGTACATGAATAGCAATTTTTTCTTTGGAATGTTTTTTACCGTATACTGATTAAATTTTTGTGAACTGGATTTATCACCAGTTGGATAATGAATGCTTGTGTTGGGGCGAACGTGAATGACGAACGCCTTTTTTACACGGTAAAATTCCCAATATTAAAAACATTTTTAGAGAATTATACCACTCTGACTCAAGACACTACAGAATGGGAGGATAAACAGTTATTGATATTTTAATATCCGGTGGGATCTGGAAACATTACTATGAACAACCAAGCAAATGCCAGATAGAAGAAAATTTGTAAAACTTCAATGAAAACGTTACAGCATTAAAAATATATGTTATTTATATGTACAAAATAAATTTGTACTAAACAAAGAATTTTATTTACAAACATTTTGCAACAAAATATATAACAAAAACAAATTCATTTCCGTTTATATTTAGAGAAAAGTTAAAGTGCAATAAAAGGAATATATGTAATATAAGGAATTTGTAATTCTGTGACGTGAATAGCACATTTGAAATAAAATATTATTGAAATAAAACTTAAAGTTGAAATTCACTAAAAATAAAAAATGATGACAGCAAATAAAAATTTCTATCAATGGTGGTGCAAAACCTATACAATTCGAAACCGTTACATAATAATAAGAATTTTTTTTATCTTATAATAAAAGAAATAACGATTACAATAAAACTGATGGTTAAAAAAATCAAATTAATTCTGCATTTCAAAGCCAGATTCCCAACCAGTTTTTGCAGGGAGGTGTCGTGTTACCTGTAAGGATGACAGATTTTTGTTTTGCTTAAAAAAAGTTGATAAAACAGTTTTGATTACTTGTAATTCGACTCTTCCAAAAGTGGAGGGTAATACCGCCCATCTGAGCGTCATTACCCGATCGCGCCATATTTGATTTCGAGCGGTCTTTTCCACGCACACAATGTACCCAATTAAATAAACTTTGTTACATTAAATAACAAGATTATTATGCTTCGTAACTATACAATGATCATACTTTTAACAATAATTATAGTTGACTTACCTCGAAATTAGCTTCAGAAGTTTTTTAGATGAAAATACATGATAAATTATTCACGGACGAAATACTATGTGCTTTTGCTTTGCCAGCCGCCTTTATCACACTGAGAATTGAACGTGCTTTCTGCTAGGTGTCAGTACTGTCAAATTAACTTAGGGGTTGCCCAGTTTGTCACAGCTGAACTGAGCGCGATTGCCCTCTGAGCGCTATTACCCGTCTCTCCCCTAATTATTAATCGTATAAAAAATGACGTAGGTCAAGAGGATTTCGGAGGTCTTGCGAAATTTTTTTTACATTGGTAACGGTAAAAAGTAATTTTGCATTAAAATATTAGAATGGATTATTAATTAATAGAGCAGAAAAATGTGCATATTTACAGCTCAAAATCTCAAAACCCACTAAATTGACTTGTCCCTTAGTAAATGTTGAATGTTATTTTTGTTTTAAAATTATATGCACAAACATAGTTTTAAATGTATAATTATTAAAAAAATATGTTTATCTAACGAATATATCATTTTTGTAAACTATGGTTTAATCGAATAAAGAAAATATGGTGATAGATTTCACTACACACAGCTATTGAAGGTACAATGACCCATTATTATGATGAAACCAAGTACAATATTTTTAGCGTGAATTAATGTTTTCCTATCCAATATTTTAAGTAATTTCTAATTTGTCATCATTAATTCGTATTTTATAACGATTGAATTGATATAGAAAATTTTCTTTTCAGTATAATATGAGCGGCAAAAAGATGGAGATCATCGTCAAGAAGATCATCAATAAAATACCTCACACTATAGAAGCTGTCACCAATCGAGAATCTTTGGATTATTATCACAACGTCCCGGAACTACAATTACCATTTTAGTTTCATCTGTTTAGTTAAAGCATGGTGAAAGCTCTGACTGCAATTCTTTACATTATCGTAAGTATAGCTATGCTATAGTGAATGGTCCGTTGATTGTGGCGATTTTCGGCGATCATAAAAAATAAAGTAGAACTGCTATATATATATCTTAAGTTGTATTTTAATTGTGTTAGAATGTTTATCAAATCCTTGCCCTTTTGTTGCTTGGTAACATAACACATCATGACCGGACCCTATAGCATAGCTGTAGTTTGAAGAATGTGAGTTTTGCAGAGCCCTTATGTATTCAATAGGTAGGGTTACCAGAATTTCGAATATGCAATGCCGGACACCCAACCATAAACTTTTTTTTGTACGAAATCAGTGATTCAATTTGGTGAAACAAGCAAAAGAATTGTAAAAAAAAGTATTATGATAAATAAAATACAAATATAGTTTTTATTGATTCTATTTTTTAAAGAGAATGCTAAGGAAACCTTCTTGGCTCATTAAAAAACCTTATTCGATAAATATTATTTAGATGGCTTGATTTTGTATGTGGTCGAGTATTCAATCCGTTTCTAGGTTAAAAATTAGGTAAAGAATCCTAGACACTTCCTATATTAAGGGGATCGGACACCCCCATTCCCCGTCCTACCTCGATCGGGCTGGCTAATGCTAAGTCTATGGGGAAAAAATGATTTTTTTTCGGATGAAAAGCAATGAAATTATAGGAATAATTTGATGCGATTTTTTTTAATTCATAAAACTCCAATTAAATTGTGGTTTGTTAAGGCTACTTTTTTTAAAAAGTTATTTACTTTTTTTTAAATTGAAATTTTATTTTTAGCGAAATATTTAAGTTAGTTAAAAGGTGAAAAACCGAAAAATTTTCTTTCTGGAACAAAATTTCAACATTTTTTTACTAATACAATATCTTTAAAGTTAAATTTAATTTTTTTAAGTAAGGGTTTTTGCGGAACTTTTAAGGTAAGTGTTGAAAATTGGCTGAAACCACGCCTCCACACAGGCCACGCCTTTCAGGAAACTTTCGGGGGTCAGAGGTCAAAAACTCGTGGTTGGGAAGCGCACTTGGGGGTCTATCTTTGGGGTTGTTATCTATTAGGGGTTCTTTTTCAAAAGAATCTTTGAAAGAAGATCTGGTGTTCCTTGTTTGTTAGATTGCTGGGGTTTTTTTTTGCTTGCTGTTAAGAAATGCTTATTTTCTACTCTGTGATTGAGAGGTGTTCTAGAGCCCGTCATTCCACTGCGCTCATAACGTGTAGTTGGTTGCCGCCATGATTTGATTTAAAGTTGCCTTAGCTTATTGTACTGTTCTGTGTTATAATTTGCATTATAAAGATTATTTTAAAATAGTTCAAGCTGAAAAAAGATTTCAGGATTTTAGTTTCGATAAAATTCTTTTACTATTTTTTTTTAATTATAAATTTAATTTTAATTATAAATATTTGTTTACTATGTATTTTACAAAATTTTCTTAATGAAGTGCATTTTTTAATGACATAAATATTTTAATACAAAGTTTGAAAAAAATATGTAACTAAACAAATTGAATTTTTTCTAAAAAATCACACTCTTTATATAAAATACTTGCACTACTATAAGACTACGGACTCTTTCATTATACTTTACCATTTTACCATTTGTTTACGATAGAAACAAGTACCAAATTTATAATAATAAAAATTTAGTTTTGTGTGTTTATGTGTGTGTTCCTTATCTATAATAATAAAAGAAAGAGTCTGTCTGTGTGTGTGTCTGTCTGTCTTCGGATCGTAAAAGACCTACTTATACTGCCCTCAGAAATTCGAAATTTTAAAGATAGATTCTCTTTAATACCAACGTGTGCACCTGAGGCTTGGTTTTTTTCATATTTGTTCCATTTTTAGAGAAAATTCAATTTTCTGAAAAAATACACCACTTTCGCTCAAATCTGATAATTTTTTCTCTTTCCTGGTGCCATCGGCTGAAAAAATTAAATAAAACTTAACGAAAACATTTAAAATTCAAAATGTTTATTTTATTCTTTCGCCATTACTTTCAGAAACTAAACTCATTATTTGATCTTATCTATTTCGCCTTAAAACCGTCATTTTTTTGGTAATCACAAATTTATTTTAGGAAGTATTTTACTACTTGTGAAAGGAAGTTTGCTAAAGGCGGCTCTTTTTTTTTTCTTTGAATGCATCAAAGTAATGACCAAATGTAACCAAGTCGCGAAAGTACATCTACAAATCATTTAAAGTAAATAATTTCTACAACTAGTGTACTACATTGATGCGTACTTGAATGAGAGAGGAAAACATATGGCAAAACTAAGCTCTAGGCTTAGTAACACTACCCACTAATAGTCTAAATTTAGAAATCAGAAAAGTACGTATAACTCTCATTATTTGCACGAGTTTTTAAATATGATTTATTTTTTAACTATTTAATATAATACCAGTAATTGTAGAAACACAAGGAACATCGCTTTTTTATGGGAAAATTTTTTTTTTAAAAAATATTTTAGTTATTTGTGTATATTATTTTTTTAAAAAAATATTTCAGTTTTTTTTTAAATTTAAATTTGATATTTTACACTACGTACTTGATTTATGTCATTGCAACTGCCTTTTTATCAGAAATATTGTATTTGAATTTGACTGATTGCTATACTATATTTTTCATTGTCCGTGCATAAAATGGAGCGATTCATTGACCCTTTTCCAACTGTAGGATAAGTTTATGCTATCTTTTTATAATTTTTTATTATTTGTTTGATAAAAATAATTGTTAAATGTATTTATATTCTGGAAGTCCAGAGAAGCTCCCTAGTATCTGTTTGATACAGTGGCGGATCCACGGGGGGAGGGGGAAATTTCCCTCCCAAAATCTTAAAATTCAAACTAGATAGAATCGACTTCTAAAGAAATGTTTTTTTTTACTAATATTTATACTACAACTCGTTGCATTCTCAACTTAGAACTAGAACATGGAAAAAAATATTACGGCTAGGGCGAAGTTTGAAAAAATATCGTGTGGCGTCGAATTTTTTTTTTTTTCATTTGTACTAAACTAAAATATAAACTAAATAAATGTTAAAATTATTTACACACAAATCATTTTATAATTTAATTTAATAATAGAAGCTTGTCGTTTAATTTCTGTACAACAAATCAGGTGATTTAAATTATCTAAGTAGTTAAATTTTAACTAACATTCTATAATAAAATTTTTCTTAATGGGGTTGTTTCAAGGAGGATCTGGCAATAGCTCTGCGGTTTTGTTTTCATATCTCTAAAATTACTTTTGTTGCTATTCGAAATTGAGTTTTCTAATTTTTTTTAATTACAACTTCTTGCTGTACTGTTCATTGTTTTAATCATTTATCAATTAAAACTTGCATTGAAAGAAATCGGAATTTTAAAAATTAACAACGTAAATATTCTCTTCGGAAACTCGCTCCCGAATACCAAAACAACAGTAATTCGAGAGACATGAAAACAAAACCGCAGAGCTATTGCCAAATCCTCCTTGAAACACCCCCATTTTTATTCAAAAAATAAGACATTAATTATCGATTAAATGATACAAATATGAGTTATGTAAAAATACAAACTAATTAATGTTTATAAAAAGTTATTAGTAATACATACTAAATTACTAGTAAAAAACTGCATTTACAATGGAAAAATAAATTAAAAATTAATTTTAATTAAAACAATGTTAATTAAAAATAATTGTAATTAAACATAATTACATGTTTTTAAACTTTAATATTATTGTTAGATGCTTCAAAAATACTTCTATGGGCATAAAAATTCAATAAATCTTCCCTAGACCCCTCTCTATCTGAGGGTATAGACCCTCGTCCCCCCCCCCCCTCCAACCAAATTGTCACCCTCGATCCGCCCTTGGTTTGATAACAGGTAACACGACACCTCCCTGCAAAAACTGGTTGGGAATCTGGCTTTGAAATGCAGAATTAATTTGATTTTTTTAACCATCAGTTTTATTGTAATCGTTATTTCTTTTATTATAAGATAAAAAAAATTCTTATTATTATGTAACGGTTTCGAATTGTATAGGTTTTGCACCACCATTGATAGAAATTTTTATTTGCTGTCATCATTTTTTATTTTTAGTGATTTCAACTTTAAGTTTTATTTCAATAATATTTTATTTCAAATGTGCTATTCACGTCACAGAATTACAAATTCCTTATATTACATATATTCCTTTTATTGCACTTTAACTTTTCTCTAAATATAAACGGAAATGAATTTGTTTTTGTTATATATTTTGTTGCAAAATGTTTGTAAATAAAATTCTTTGTTTAGTACAAATTTATTTTGTACATATAAATAACATATATTTTTTAATGCTGTAACGTTTTCATTGAAGTTTTACAAATTTTCTTCTATCTGGCATTTGCTTGGTTGTTCATAGTAATGTTTCCAGATCCCACCGGATATTAAAATATCTATAACTGTTTATCCTCCCATTCTGTAGTGTCTTGAGTCAGAGTGGTATAATTCTCTAAAAATGTTTTTAATATTGGGAATTTTACCGTGCAAAAAAGGCGTTCGTCATTCACGTTCGCCCCAACACAAGCATTCATTATCCAACTGGTGATAAATCCAGTTCACAAAAATTTAATCAGTATACGGTAAAAAACATTCCAAAGAAAAAATTGCTATTCATGTACGAAAAAAGTCAACGAACTTTTCATTACTTATCATGGCAAAAAACTGTTTCGAAATCAAAAACTTGTTATTTATATTAGTTTTTGCATTCTTATATCCCTATCTCCAAGCGTATAGGACGTAATTTAACAATTGCACATTACTAGCGTGATAAAACTAGCTTATTTCCTCATTTTAGGAATGGCAAGAAATTTACCATTCTCAAACCTAAGACGATTCATCACAAAAGAGTAGCTAAATAAAAGAGAAACCATTGAGAAAACTACCCAGAATCACATTCACATTGACAACAGATAACGCGACAGCCCTGCAAAAACTAGTTGGGCGACAAAAAAACAAAAAAAAAATGGTCTCGTCCTCCCTGACGGGGGGGGGGGGGTGCTTGTCGAGTCGATTCCCCCAGTCATTAGCACCGTCAAGACAGACTCGGACCCCTACTTTCGGGGGCCACGATCGGATCCACTTGTAGGGAGTGCTTGGGGGGGGGGGGGGGGGTCGAAACCCCTCTCTCTAGATCAGGGGTTCCCAACCGGTGGTACGCGTACCACTGGTGGTACGCGGGAAAATTTCAGGTGGTACGCGTGAGTGATGTGAGCAATATGGTACTATTAATAGCTTCTGTACGCATGAGCAGTGACACGCAAACATATTACGCATTATTTTAAACATTAACATTATTTTAAAGAGAAATCTTAAATTAACTTCTGGATGGAATGTAAAACTTGTACCTTTGATCTTCCGGCAAGATCTGCTATTTTTGATGCCATTTTTACGAGTTGCTTGTGTGAGAGTTCATTTTCTGAACACTTGAACATAAAAAATTAACATAGAAGCAGAATAAGTGTTGAAGAGGACTTAAGAGTGAAAATAAGTCCTATTACTCCTAATTTTGACACTTTAATCACAGGCAAACAACAACAAGTTTTGTACTAAAATCTATAAGAGCATATTTTGTATGATTAATTTTTTTACTGAGTTTGTACAATTTTTTTATTAGTATGAATTTAGACCTATGGGTAATAAATTAAACTGTAAATTAATACCATTTTAATTTTTTATTTCTCCTTTTTATAAGCATTTTATAAATAAACAAATATCTAACCATTAATTATGAAGTATTCTCAGGAATTTAATTCAAAAAGCCTTTCAACACTTTTAGAAGAGTAAATATTATACGTTTATTAAAATATCTAGGTCTGGTGGTACGCAAAAATTTCTCAAAAAGTCAAGTGGTACGCGGGTGCAAAAAGGTTGGGAACCCCTGCTCTAGATAGCTGTATTGATAGGCTAGAGATTTTGGTCGTTGCCCCGCCTCCTGTGTTGCCACTAAATTCAGGTTCGTTAGGGAGCTATGAATTTGAGAGGGTAGGCGTCGGCCTTAAGCTACAGGGTGGTGCAAATAAGAGTGGTCCCAGCATGGAGCTACGAATGCAGGGAAATGATTGGCGAGAAAAATTATTGAAGTCTCCAAGTCGAATTCAGAAATTATTCAAGCATTCGATGGCTTCACTTGGCAAACCTGTTTTTTCATTGGTTGGTTTGGTTGCTACTAGAATAGATCTGCATATGGACTATTGCCGAGTTCAGATCTTAATGTGAGCCAGGGCCCGATCACCGAATAGGCCGGGGAAGCCTGGGCTTCCTTCTCAAAATTTGAAGGGGCCCCCAAATCACCTTTTTTTTTTTTTTAATACTCATTCTGTTACAAATATCCCCACATTTTAAAAACTTATGTTCCAAAAACATTTTTTTATTTTAAGTTTGGGATATGGGATGTCTGCGGGCAACAAAATAAAATTCTCCATCTTGTAAACTTTTTATAGTATTCTTTGTAAAACTTTAAGCCACTTTTAGGGGCCCTTTCAACTTACAAGTTTATGATACGGGATACTGGAAGTAAAAAAATTTACAATTGTATATACTTTTGTGAATTTTGTGAATTATATTTATTATAGGGCTTTGGGATGTCAAATTAGAGTTTGAGTCATGCTTGGAAGGCCATGAACCAACAGATACAAAAACATTTTTATAATTTTTTTCTGCAGCGGAGCTTCTTGCTGTGTGACTTGTTTTGTTAGGTTTCTGTTGGAGGCCCACCAACATTATTATAATTCCAAAGAAACTTTCTGATGCGTGGAGGAATTAGAATAGAAAATTTCTTGTAATGAACATAACAAGTTCAACACGTTTAATTTAAAAGATTTGCTTTGCCAACAACAGTTACATGGCCCATGTAACCTTTTACTTACTAAAAGTGGTCGCCACATTGTGTATGTTGGCCCATTAGTTGGGTCGTAAATTTGCCTCGGGGGTGCCCCCAAAGGCGGGGGGCCCCCAAATCAAAGGCAGGCTTCCCTTGCACAAAAGTCTTGATCGGGCCCTGATGTGAGCTGCATAAGTGTGCGTTGATCAGATCATTGCACAAATGAAGATGGCATAGTTACCGGCAAATAATTCGCCAAGCGTATGTTTGGGCTTAATATAGAAGCGATCAATTCTCTTCACATGGCAAACCTGTTTTTGCTTTGGATTTGACTTGGCAGCATTTCCTGTCTTATCCATACTTCTAAGCCGGGACAATTTTCATTTGCGCCACCCTGCACTTCGATTCGAAGTCAGATAAGTCTTGTCCTAAATGGTTGGTAATGGTAAATAGGTTTTTAATTTTAAGGGTTATGAATGCGAATAAAGTAATAATCTGCGAATAAAGGTGTATAAAACCAATCGAAGTTCGTCGCTATGTTCAGCAGCGTCTATGTGCTGCTATCATGACAGATTATGAAAATTGAAGTGATTTTGCAAGTATCGGGGGTTGAGAAATGGAATCCCATATCCATGTATCTCCGAGGTGGATATGAATTTTGGATTTTCACTTACGACAATTGCACGAGTGTACCTAGAATATCGATAATCCAGTAAAACATTAAAATTACGACACAGCTGCGTCCTAAAAAAGATCATGCAAAAACGGATCATCGACGACGGACGAAAATCATTGAACATGATATATTTCGGATACGTGATATATACGGCTTCAGAAGCCCATATCGGTAAATATTCATTGGTTAACAAATGGTTAACAAGTCGACACTTGTACGACATAGAATCGACATAGACGTTTATGACATTTAATGATCAGTTGTCAATGGACCCGGCTTTGCACGATGTTTTTAAGGTCAAAGCTATGTCGTAGATTTGATGTTTTACTGAATTATCGATATTCATGGTACACTCGGGAAATTGTCGTAAGTGAAAATCCAAAATTCATCTCCACCTCGGAGATGCATGGATATATAATTCCATTTCTCAACCACCGATACTTTCAAAATCCCTTCAATTTGCATAACCTGTCATGATAGCAGCACATAGACGCTGCTGAACATAGCGACGAACTTCGATTGGTTTTATACACCTTTATTCGCAGATGTATGCCTATACCAGTTATTTTGGCTCTTCAGTGTATTCGAAAACAGAAAAATAAATATCATTCCTTGACCAAGAGTGTGATTAAATACGTCCAAAGATGCAAGAAAAAGCAAAATATAGCTATACCGAATTTCTAAACTGCTATCATGCCAAGCATAAAAATTAACATAAAATACAATAAATATATAGGACAACGAAACTATGCACACGTTTTCTTAGATAGTACCCTGATTTTAATTTTGTGTGTATGGCAAGTACTGCGTCAACCCGGGGCTAGGGAGCCCAGTCGGTTAGGCTCTAGCCTAACATGCGAAAGGTCCCAGGTTCTGGTCCGGGCATCGCCAAAATAACTGCCGACCTATAAACGGCCCGTGCAGCCAAAAACGTCCGACGAATAATACCTCGTGTAGAGGGAGTGCACGTTAAAATACGCTCCAAAGTCCCAACGCTGCGTACGATGTCGCCCTTAACGGTTGCGTTGGGTGCCAACTCAGGTGTCGGCTCGTCACTTGACTGTGGTTCTAAAATATGACGCCCGTCGCCAATAGCCCTCGTGTAGCTCTAGTGCGACGATAATTCAAACTAAACTAAACTAAACTGCGTCAACCTGGTAAGGGTCTTGTATGGTAACAGATCTAAATACAATTCCAACGGGGAAACTTTTGCCCCTGTTTTATAAAAAAAGAATACGGCATGTACTCACGAGAGAAAACTTACCAAAAATTATAGAAGAGAGTTATTTTGCCTTTAAAATAATTAATAAGTATAATTTTAAATATATTAATTAGTTATAATTAAAACAAAATTTTAGTAATTATTCACAAACTACAGATGGCAGCACTAAGATGATGTAAACATCTAAACAGAATTTTGTTTTAATTATAACTAATTAATATCTTTAAAATTATACTTATTAATTATTTAATGGCAAAACAACTTTCTTCTGTATTTTTTGGTAAGTTTTCGTGAGTACATGTCGTATTATTATTTTTTTTAAAAACCGTGTCAAAAACTTCTCCATTGGAATTGTATGGATATCTGTTACCATACAGGACCCTTAATATGTACAGTTTATACTTCTGAGGGATTAACGCAACTTTCTTTATTTTATTTCTAAGGGCTTAAAATAATATATATTTAAATACATTTTCCGTTTAATTCCATTAAAATTTTGTAAATATAAATATTTTTATATGAAAAATATTATGAACATTTTGTTTTATAAAAGTTTACAAGGCAGATATATTTATCATTAAATAAAATTAACATTTAAAAAAATACTCCTAATCATATTTAAAAAATATATTATACACACACACACATTCACCCAGAATTTAGCATTATTTCTTATGAGAGTATTCACGAAGGAAACAATGTAATTATTGGCTCAAATAGTTTACTTGGTGAAAATTGCACATGTTTTAGCGATATCTGAGGCTCGCCATTTTCAGCAATATACACAAACAAACTGATAGTCGACGCGATGGCTAGAAGCTGAATATTATTTCTTTAAAAAATCAGTTTTTAAATTTTTTTAAATTAAAATAATAACCTTAAATTTATAACTTAATTTTTAACTGGAAAAATATCTGAATAATTTATGCTGGGATTAAACAGTGAACATCAGGCATATAAAGCAATACATGTACTCTAATGTCCTTCTTTTCGATATTTTAGTGAAAGCAGAAGGTATACGGAAATCCTACTTGTTGACGCACATTTTTTTCATTTTGCAATTTATATAATTTCATGAATTAAAAGGCTGTAACCATAGATATCATAGTTAAAGTATTAGATTGGCAGATCACGTGACCTCCAATGTTAACGACGAGAAGAGCATGGAGGACAAATAAGGGGGCAAAATGGCCAGTGTTGCTGCCACTTGAAGGAGAAAAATACTACGAAAAAATACCATTTATAATTCTAAAATTACAAAAAATATCGTAAAAATACTAGCTGCATTTTGGAATCTTTTTAGTGACTTTAAATCTTTTTCTAGTATTTTTTTGTAATTTTAGAATTAAATGGTATTTTTCGTAGTATTTTTCTCCTTAAAGTGGCAGCAACATTGGCCGTTTTGCCCCCTTATTTGGCCTCCATGCGCGTCCCAACGCGTCGTTAGCATTAGAAGTCACGTGATCTGCCAATCAAATACTTTATATATATAACTATGATATCTATGGGTGTAATCTATTTCCATCAGAAAAATATTTTTTTTATGATTGTGTAGTTTCTTTAAAACTTTTGTACATTTAATTTTTGTGCGCAATTTCATTAACCAAAAAGTAACGTTCTATATTTTTATTGCATTCCTTTAAATGCAAATAAAAAAACCTTATTGCTAGATAAATCATAAATTCATTTTTAAAGATATTCTTACGTCTACAATAGTCATGAAATTTCAACGGAATTTTGAATATATATTTTCTTACCTATATACTTTTAAAGATATTATACCAGTACCCCTGAAATATAGCCACCATATTCTGTAAAGTATTTCTTAAATTTTCGTATCTTGAATTGCATGTAGATTTTCCATAAAGTTTATTGTATCTTTGACAAGTAGAGAAAACCCTTCAAAATATTGCAGAATGACAAAAAAGTCACCCATTTTGAACGTAAGAAATAATCTTTGTTTTTAATTCTAAGAACTACTTTATAAATCCAAGCACGTCTATTAAATTTTCCATCTTACATTTGCCCTAAAATTTATTTTTATGCTGCATTTAGAAGCAATTTAAGGTGGCAACAGAAAGATTCAGATAATTAGTTGATGTGATTTTTTACAATTTCAAAGAATGCAATTCTAACTAATAGCTTAGTCGCAAACATTAAATTTTTTTGGCAGTTATTTAAAAAAAAATCTAGATAAGAGAAAAGGAAAACGTTTTATTAGTTTGTTCTCTCGCCCTAGTTTAATCTCTGAAATTTAATAGAATTTGTGCATTAGATAAGTTTAGCTCTGAATCTGAAGTTAGAAATCATTGAACCTCAAAGTGGCGATTACACTGGACAACAAAATTTCAAAAAATTTCTGCAACTGAGATGAAAGTACCCAATTCTGAATGATTTCAACGTGCTAAACACGAATATCACCTTAAACAAATGTTAGTTAGCTCTAGTTTTTGAGTTACGGTAGTTTATTTCATTACATAGCCTTACAGTGAAATGAATAGGCGCACCAAACGCAAAATAAAATGCAGTTAATTTTGTTGACAGATGCCCTCCGAATTTTTGCTCATACAGGCTTCTTTTGGCATTATCAACATAAGGGTGGGAGGAGATGATAAGTTTCAAGGTGTTTGCACCCGTATTAGCAGCTTAATACCACTTCGTTAAGTAGAATATTTCTCACGTCAAGAGGTGCAGATAAAAAGAGCAACAAATTCCTTGCATTTCGTCCATGGTTGTTTTTAGAAGCTGTAACATGTTAAGCAGACGCATGGCTATTATCCTCGTCAAAACTAAAAAAAATATTGGAGACTTGGGAGTAGGGAGTCCTTTGTCATGTTGGAACGGACGCAGAGTAGAAGGAAAGTTAGGCTATTTAACTTTTATGTTTTTCGAAATAACACCTCCTTTAACTGATGAGATGGTGCAGAATAACAGTCATTAACATGATTTGTTGGTTTCCTCCTAATCAAACAAGAAGTTCATAAAGAACTAAAATAGCCTACTTTCCTGTTACTTAAATACTTACTGAAGTTCTAATCGGGAAAAAAACTAGGTTCCTAAAGTAAATATCATCAACAGCCGTTTCTACACTAGATTTATACACATTAGAAAAAAAAATCGAAACACAGCACCCAGCTATAATTTAAACTTCTAAAAGCCAAAATCAACTATTTTCCTTAATATTCGTTCGCAAATTAATTAAATATTATTTATCATCTGCTCGTGATTTATTTGTAGTTCGAAGAATAAATATTTATTAATAACAAAAGTAATGAAACTACTCCGAACTGCATTAAAAAACAAGAAATGTAAATTAAAACTAAGCATAATTGCATGCAAAAGTATGCCTTGCCGCTTTCTTGGTAGATAATTAATGAATAATCAAAGAATCAAATTGTTCTACATTTTATGACGTCATTCCAAACTGATTCATGAAAATATTATTTTGCTTCAAATATGTTTAAATAAAGTTTCTCATGCCATTGTTGATTTGGCAACAGTGATTTAAATGACTCAAAATTGAATTTCAATGCTAATTCAATGGGAAATTCGCCGACAGATAGTAGATTTATGTCCGTCCGGACGTACAGACAGACGGACAAAAAGTATGAAAGTTGGGTATCTAAGGTCATAGCTTTCTAACAAAAAAAGAATTTTTAAGATCCGATGATTAGAACCGATTTTGGAAGGGGGGTACAGACAGACAGACAAACGGACAGACAGGCGGACAGACAGACGGACAGACATACGAACAGACAGACATACGAACAGTCAGACAGATGGACAGACAGACAGATGGACATCAACCGCATTTCAATACCTACAGTGATTTAAATGACTCAAAATTGAATTTCAATGCTAATTCAATGGGAAATTCGCCGACAGATAGTAGATTTATGTCCGTCCGGACGTACAGACAGACGGACAAAAAGTATGAAAGTTGGGTATCTGAGGTCATAGCTTTCTAATAAAAAAAGAATTTTTAAGATCCGATGATTAGAACCGATTTTGGAAGGGGGGTACAGACAGACAGACAAACGGACAGACAGGCGGACAGACAGACGGACAGACATACGAACAGACAGACATACGAACAGACAGACAGATGGACAGACAGACAGTTGGACATCAACCGCATTTCAATACCTACAGTGATTTAAATGACTCAAAATTGAATTTCAATGCTAATTCAATGGGAAATTCGCCGACAGATAGTAGATTTATGTCCGTCCGGACGTACAGACAGACGGACAAAAAGTATGAAAGTTGGGTATCTGAGGTCATAGCTTTCTAACAAAAAAAGAATTTTTTAAGATCCGATGATTAGAACCGATTTTGGAAGGGGGGTACAGACAGACAAACGGACAGACAGGCGGACAGACAGACGGACAGACATACGAACAGACAGACATACGAACAGACAGACAGATGGACAGACAGACAGATGGACATCAACCGCATTTCAATACCTACAGTGTGATTTAAATGACTCAAAATTGAATTTCCATGCTAATTCAATGGGAAATTCGCCGACAGATAGTAGATTTATGTCCGTCCGGACGTACAGACAGACGGACAAAAAGTATGAAAGTTGGGTATCTAAGGTCATAGCTTTCTAACAAAAAAAGAATTTTTAAGATCCGATGATTAGAACCGATTTTGGAAGGGGGGTACAGACAGACAGACAAACGGACAGACAGGCGGACAGACAGACGGACAGACATACGAACAGACAGACAGATGGACAGACAGACAGTTGGACATCAACCGCATTTCAATACCTACAGTGATTTAAATGACTCAAAATTGAATTTCAATGTTAATTCAATGGGAAATTCGCCGACAGATAGTAGATTTATGTCCGTCCGGACGTACAGACAGACGAACAAAAAGTATGAAAGTTGGGTATCTGATGTTATAGCTTTCTAACAAAAAAAGAATTTTTAAGATCCGATGATTAGAACCGATTTTGGAAGGGGGGTACGGACGGACAGACGGACAGACGGACATCGACCGCATGTCAATACCTACTTTTTCATTTTTTTAATTCTTTCGAATTAAAAGAAGAAAAGTAGGCTAAAAATGGCATTCCCCTTTCCTTCCATAAAACGGCATTCATTTTTCTTCCCAGAAATGCCATTACCCTCCCCCCCCCCCCATGAAGCCGCAGTGACAAAATTGCTACACAAGTCTCACAACATATTTGAGGGGCCGAGCCTTTTTCCTGGTCCCCCAATCTTGTAACCAAAATACAAATGAAACACGCTTTTTAGACTACTTTTCTTTTTTTAATTCGAAAGAATTAAAAAAATGAAAAAGTAGTTATTGACATGCGGTCGATGTCCGTCTGTCCGTCCGTACCCCCCTTCCAAAATCGGTTCTAATCATCGGATCTTAAAAATTCTTTTTTTGTTAGAAAGCTATAACCTCAGATACACAACTTTCATACTTTTTGTCCGTTTGTCTGTACGTCCGGACGGACATAAATCTACTATCTGTCGGCGAATTTCCCATTGAATTAGCATTGAAATTCAATGTTGAGTCATTTAAATCACTGTAGGTATTGAAATGCGGTTGATGTCCAACTGTCTGTCTGTCCATCTGTCTGTCTGTTCGTATGTCTGTCTGTTCGTATGTCTGTCCGTCTGTCTGTCCGCCTGTCTGTCCGTTTGTCTGTCTGTCTGTACCCCCCTTCCAAAATCGGTTCTAATCATCGGATCTTAAAAATTCTTTTTTTGTTAGAAAGCTATGACCTCAGATACCCAACTTTCATACTTTTTGTCCGTCTGTCTGTACGTCCGGACGGACATAAATCTACTATCTGTCGGCGAATTTCCCTTTTAATTAGCATTGAAATTCAATTTTGAGTCAGTTAAATCACTGTTGCCAAATCAACAATGACATGAGAAACTTTATTTATTTAATATATTTGAAGCAAAATAATATTTTCATGAATCAGTTTGGAATGACGTCATAAAATGTAGCACAATTTGATTCTTTGATTGTTCATTAATTATCTAACAAGAAAGCGGCAAGGCATACTTTTGCATACAATTATGCTTAGTTTTAATTTACATTTCTTATTTTTTTAAATGCAGTTTGGAGTTTCATTACTTTTGTTATTAATAAATATTTAATTATTCTTCGAACTACAAATAAATCGCGAGCAGACGATAAATAATATTTAATTAATTTGCGAAATAATATTAAGGAAAATAGTTGATTTTGGCTTTTAGAAGTTTAAATTATTAGCTGGATGCTGTGTTTCGATTTTTTTTTTCTAATGTGTATAAATCTAGTGTAGAAACGGCTGTTGATGATATTTACTGTAAGAACCTAGTTTTTTCCCGATTAGAACTTTAGTAAGTATTTAAGTAACAGGAAAGTAGGCTATTTTAGTTCTTTATTAACTTCTTGTTTAACTTGCAGTGATGCTCCTTTTTTGTGTGCAGAAAATAATACTTTGCCGCCAATATAACAGAAGTTATTAGCGCTATTCATGAATTTAAAAGGCATTACAGTTATAGATTTATCACTAACACTATATTTTGATGTTCTACAGCTTCTAAAACAACCAAGGACGAAATACAAGGAATTTATTTCTCTTTTTTTCTGCACCTTTTGACGTGAGAATGATTCTACTTAACGAAGGGGTATGAAGCTGCCAATATGGGTGCAAAAACCTTGAAACTTATCATGTCCTTCCACCTTTATGTTGATAATATAAAATAAAACCTGTATGGGGCAAAAATTTGGAAGAGTTTTCGGAAACAAAATTGACTGTAATATATTTTGCGTTTGATGCGCCCATTCTTTTCGCCGTATGTAATGAAAAAAAAACGACCGTAACTCAAAAACAAGAGCTAACTTACATTTTTAAGATTATATTCGTGTTTAGCATGTTGAAATCATTCAGAATTGGGTACTTTAATCTCAGTCGCATTTTCACTGTTGACCAGTATTATCAGCGCGTCAATCTGTGAAAATTTTCATTTACCTGTTGCGAAATCCCTTACCTGAAGTCCATTGAGCAAATTTGTCCACACTGTAATGATTAGATAATGTGAGTTTGGTCTTGTTTTGTTTCCATCAGTTTTGTTCAAGGTAAGAAATTAAAGATTTTTTTCTTTAATTGTATTGTAATGCAATAAAAATATTATCGATTAATTGTTTGTAAATATTTTTTTGTTAATTTGAATGCATCAAATGCAAATAAAATGCATTATTTTCTAAAGGAAATAAGAATCAAATATTTATTTATGTCCGGCAGTAGAACGGACTTATATTGACTATCTGACTGTTAATGGTCGTCAACATTTGTATTTATCTGTTAAAAAAAAACTAATTATAAACTCGTTACACACGAAATGGTTTTTCCAATACCTACGACATTTTTAGTACACTTGGTTTACAGTAGTTGTATCAAGCTTACACACAAGAAGCTGGCCTTTGATCAAAGAATCTACAGAAAACATCGTTATCTGAGCGACTAACATATAACGATTAAATTTTGTAGAAATATAACAAGAAGGTGACAAAATTAGGTTAGTATTAGCTAAATATATGTTACTTTTATTGATGAGCTTTTCACTTTATTCTCTTTTTAATATGAAGTAATTCTCTTTTTTAAAGCATAAAAGTTACTTAGTTTCGAGTCAGTCTGGCTAATGCCAAACTAAATAGAGTACCAGGCCTCGACAACAAGCGGTTTTACGTGATGACAGCGTATGGAAGGGACAGCAACTTTAAAAGCGCCATTCGAGGGAAGCGGTGGAAATGGTAATCCAATGACCGAAACTATTTTTGTGTTAGTAGTAACGATTTTCCCAGCTTGACTCTAGTATAGTGCTGTACGGTGAAGACCCAGACAATAAAAATCAGCTGTGATGAAACAAACAGTGTGAAGTAATTTTCTATGAGACTAGTTTGTTTGATTGGTGAGCTTGCTGGATTTTGCAAGACTAGTTTATATACAATGCTAATTTTTTGGATGTTCATGTCTGATACTCTATTTAGGTTGGCCTTGGTCTGGCTCACCGATAAGAACGTCTGCTCTCTATGCAAGCAACTGAGTTGCCAGAATAATACCGTAAAAATACCGAAACTTTCTGTTTTAAGTGATAAATTACATTTGGATCAATCTTTTCAGACACCAAATGAGTCAAAAATTTTATCAAAAATTGAGTTTTTGATGTTAATCAATTCACCCTTTATAACACACATTCTGGGAACAATTCATGTTAATTCAGTGGTTTACACAGCCATGGGAAGCAACCGAATATAGCATTTTGGAGAGAAACCCGTTGCTGTTAAAACAGGTTTTTTTTTCAATTTCTCGAAAACAATGTTTCGCAGACTTATGGGGTTTCTGTAAAAATTGATTCATTTAAAATCGAGTTGGCCTCGTGTAGTATTTGTACTTTTCAATGGATTTGTGTCAGGCGAAATTCGAACTTGCAAAATGAACCCATTTTTACTGTTACAAGCGAAGCGTCTTACCAACTTGGCCACCAGATTTCTCACAAAATCGAAGCCGAAACAAGCAATGATTTTTACACAACTCGTCCCCGACAAGAAGTTATTTCAAACATGTTTCGGTTTAAACAAATGCTAACTGTTGACGAAATTAAGAAAACGATTCAAGACCGTAACGGTGTTAAACTGTCATGAATTCGGATAATTTCGTAAAAAAGACGTTTATTTTCAGTATATATTTATTACTCATTGCAATTATAACTATTTTTTTTAAATATTTTATATTTAACAGAAGTAAAAGAATGTGGAGTCAAAAGTATTCAACCGAAGCGGAGCTATTGAGGACGCCAAATAATAGTGAAGGAAAACTTTCAAAGAAGTTTAAAAAAGTCATAGAGGACAAATATCACGTGAATTTAGGTACAATTAAATGACTTTTAGCTTCCACACTACGTTTATAACGTAAAAAGTGGAAGGTTTTATAATCGTTCAGTCCGTCTGTCTGTCCGTCTGTCCGTCTGTCACCCACTTTCACAGAAAGAACCACAAGTCCCACAGACAAGTGGGATACGTCATTTTAAAGCAAAAAATCAGATTAGGCTACATTCTAAATTTCATTAAAAAATTTAAATTAGAAGTTTATTTAAAATTTAAATTACTAAATTTTTTTTATCTACATTGAAATAACATGCAAATTCTATTTTTATTCATATTTTCACTGTTGTCATCCACAAGTCCCACAGACAAGTGGGATACGTCATTTTGAAGCAAAAAATCAGATTTGGTTACATGCCAAATTTCATTAAAAAATTTAAACTAGAAGCTTATTTAAAATTTAAATAACTAAAAATTTAATCTACATTGAAATAACATGCAAATTCCATTTTTATTCAATATTTTCACTGTTGCCATTTCGTTAAACGTACGAGAAACTTTTGTTAAAATAAAAATAAACACACTTGAAAAAATATTTATTTATGTGATATAATTCGGTTTGGATTGTTGTATTATCACAATAGAGTTCTTTTAATGGTTCTATATATGTATGAAGAAAGATGCATAGAGAATTCTAACTTGGCATAAAAAAAATATGCTAAGTTTCGCTTTTATTTTTAAAGCATCAATTGTACAAATTATATATTTTTTGAACTGTAAATTAATTTAACAAACTATAAATAAGTGAATTTTCGAAAGAAATGTAAATGGGAAATTGTGGCGACAAAAATATTTATTAAAAAGACTACATAATTATTCTTCGAACTTTAAACAAATTTAGCAAACGATAAAGTCTAATTATTAAATCTGAGAAAGAAGATTAATGAAAATAGTTAATTTTGGCGTTTAAAACTTTGAATTACAAATAGCTAAAGGCCCTGTATTTATTAGAATTAAATCACATTTGCCATTCGCAACAATCGCTCGAGAAACTTTAATTCTTTTAGACAATAAATTAAAATAAATTTATTTTTGCGACATCGATCAGTTTGAAATGACGTCAAATATATTTCACTACGGAATCCTTGTATGTTGATATGAAATGTTTTCATTCTATTTAAAAGCGAGGAACATGACATATTTATTCTTTAAAATATAAATTGATTTTTGCAAACGATAAGTAATAATTATTGAATTTTCGAAATAAAATAAATGAAACTAGCCAAATTTAGCTTGTAAATGTTAAATATAGAATTAATGTTGTGTTTGGCGCGTTTTTTCCTGTTAAACACAAATATGTGGAAGCGAGTTAAGTGACAGATTCTGTTACAAACCTACTTGTTTAAATAATAAAACGTTATTTACCACCCGTAGACAAATAAAGAACTTTCGATTGGAGTAACTTTAGCGAAAGCTTAGTTTTGCAATGGCATCTCAATATAGACTCTACCCTTGAAAGTTTCAATCACTTGTAACACAGCTTTAAACTTTAAGTGAAAAATATTTTTGAATCGATAGGTTTTAGCAGTAAAAAATCACTTCTTTAATAAACATATAAATGAAATGAAAACTCTTATAAAAAATGTCAAAGTAATGAATTTTAGTTAAATAATGCCTAATGCTTTTAATAGTCTTGCGTGTACGATTGAAATTGTCACAATAGTTACCTCTCTATAAGGTTTGTTGACAATTAAACTCTGCTTGGTTTTCTAAAATTAAACTTTAATAAACATTGGATGCACTGAGTCCAGTTTTCATGTATAATCTAAAAATATATCATCTTAATAGAATAAAAGGGCCATTGCCCTAGTATATTATATCATAAGACATCGTATTACTTTCTACAATTGTACAAAAATATTATTTTATGCATTTTTTAAGATTGATAAATTTTTTTATCATTAGACGACTACTGGGAGTTTCACAAGTGGTCAATCCAGCATACTGCTGAATTCTGGGCAGAGATATGGGATTTCTATGGCATCGTTTGCTCGAAAAAGTATCGCCAAGTACGAATTTCTATTTTGATATGGAATTTTTTTCTTAGAAAATACTCTAATTGTTAAGGCAGATATGGCTCACAAAGAGCAGATTTAAGTGTATTTTATTTAACTAATGGAAAGGAACCTTAAACTTTCGTACGCCCTCCTACTCTAACTTCCCCAAACCTTTAATTAGCACGCAGGTTTGAGGGGTAATGATCCCGCTGGACCACGGGTCTCCAAAGCAAAGTGCCTTAGCGTTAATCCAATGGAGAAAAAAAATTGCTAAGCCACATTTCTCCGGATGTATTGAATATTTTTACAAACGATTTTTTCATGTGATAAATGTAGCTGACTTACAGGTCCCGACAACCCCACTTTTTGAAATTGGTTCGAATTTTTTTTTTTAATTTTCAATAAAAAACTTTACACAACATATTCGAAACAATTTCAAGTGGGATTATAAAGACCTGTAAGTTATCTACATTTATCATTTTTTTAAAAAAGACGTTTGGAAAAATATTCAATTCAGCTGAAGAAATGTGGCTCAGAAAATATTTTTTCCCCCATTGGATTAACACTGAGGCACTTTGATTTGGTGACCCGTGGTCCGACGGGCTCATTCCCCCTTACGCAGGCTCTTTTACCTTCCGTCTATTTAGTTTTTAAAATTTACTTTGTAATTCCAGTAAGTTAATAAACTCTTATGTTGGCAGGCTTCATTGCTATATATATATATATAAAAACCTGTGAAACTTGTTTTCTATTTTTGAATTAAAGAGACCCAAACTTTGATCCAGGCAATCCAACCGTTGATACGCTGATACTAATTCAGGAATAAATTTTTTGACGATCTTACCATCCTTTAATCCATACTTGTTCATCGAATTTTCAAAAATCCACAAGTGTAATTGTCAAGTGATGGTAATTTTATGGCCAATGTAAACTACAACTTTCGCTGTAACACTTGTATAACTAAATCCTAAAACCTAAAGAGGTGTCATATGCACAGGCAAATTTCCGTTCACCCTTCTTCTTTTACTTAAATATTGTAAGAAAAAGCAGGACTGGAAATGTTTCATCGGACAATACCCCTGTTTAGTTTTATTATTTAATCAGAGTAATTAAACTTCAACATATTTTAGATACTTGATCTCAATGTGCCGATGAGCCGAATTCCTAAATGGTTTGACGGAGCTATGTTAAATTACGCAGAGAATCTGTTGAAGTATCGAGATGAACATATTGCTATGATTTTTACAGGTAAGAAATGTTGCAATTTATTATACATCAATTGTGTTTATAAATGTTTATTATTCATTTTACTGCTTGTATCTATAGTAAATGTTTAATACTTCCTTCTTAAAAACTAATTTTAATTTTATAAGTTAAATATAATTTGTAAATATACTATTGTTAAGCTAATATTAAAATATTGTGAAAATACGGTTTTATTTTTAAATGTACGTTGTTTTGTTAAACATTTTAACTTTTAGAATTTTCAGATTATTTTATGCTTTTTGTGTTTTTGATTGAAACGTCATATAATCCAACTAAAATCTTGAATTTAAAACTTCAAACCTGTCTGTACTATAAGTATTTTAGAGATGATTTGTTGATTAGTTGTTTTATTGATTAGTTTGTTTGTTGTTAAGTGTGGAAGCTTTTCCTTGTTTATTCAATTTCAGTGTTGTTCCATTTAATTTAGAACTGATATAAAATGGCTTAAATTATAAGGAACAAGTTTATTTTAGTCGCACCCTTGTATTTTAATTAAACAAGTAGGTTTGTTACAGAATATGTCACTTAAACCGCTGCCACACAACATTTCGCACCGTACGCGGAAAAGAGACCTATCGCGAAAAAGACCATTTTTCGGGAGAGCCGTTTAAAGTTTTAGTAAAAATTCAAATTACCACAAAATCGTTCCAAATAAACCTAAATCAAAATTATTTGGCAGGGATATTTTTTCATGAGTACCAAAAAGTATATGAGGTCATTGTTTACTTTGAATTTTTATTTGCTGAGATATTTTCAGATAGGTCTTTCTTTCGCGTACAAATTTGAACGATTTTGTACGCGAAAGAAATACCTATCTGAAAATATCTCAGCAAATGCAAATTTAAAGTTAAAAATGACTATGTATACCTTTTGATACTCATAAAAAAGATATTCATGCCAAATATTTTTGATCTAGGTTCATTTGGAACGATTTTGTGATAATTTGAATGTTTTCCAAAACTTAAAACGGCTCTTTTGAATAATGGCCTGAAAAATTTGCTGCTAAATTTATTCTAAATATTAAGGAAACATACTTATGAAGAATACTCATTACTTAATGCATTTTTATAAACTAATATTATATTGATCAACAATAAGAATATTTTTTTTAAATAAATTTAACAAAAAGCTTGTTTAACCAATTTAATAAAGCTTATGTAATAAGGTTTATCTCTTATCATGTAATCACGATATTATTATTAAGTCATATTTATTTTTATAATTTAATATATTCAATGATTAATATCATAATAATTTGTCTACATAAAAAATAGGTGTTATAAAACGAATCACTTTTACAAAATCAGGACTTACAAGGTACAAGAAATGATATCCACATTTTTTTACAAAAACCTTTCAATCTAAATTTTTATTATATATCATGTTTAAAATTTAAAAAAATTAATTTTGAAGCATTATTTAAATTTTAAAATTATTTTAAAACTCATGAAAATATAAAAAAAAGTCTCAAGTAAGTAAGTCGTAGGGATGCCTCATACCTTAAGTATGAATTTGAATTCATTGACTTTATATCGCAAACTGTCAAGTTGTAGCAATTGAGTTTAGATTTATAGAAAAATTCCAACTTTGAAATTGATTTAAAACTATTATCGTTTAATTAGTCAATTTATCAAGTTAATATTAACTTGAAAAAAATATATACATATTGACCTATCATTTTACAATCTATACATATTACATGTTTTTGAGACCAGCGGTTCTTGTTTTGAAAGTGGATGACAGACGGACAGACCGAACAATTATAAAACCTTCCACTTTTTTCCGTTATAAACGTAGTGTGGGAGTTAAAACGAGAGTTGTTGAAGCTTCTGTATATTAATTGTTTTCCCGTCTTTATGTATCAGGTGAAGATCAAAGAAATCAAAATCCAGAGAAAGTGACCTACGCCCAAATGTTTACGGAATCTGAAAAATACGCAGCTGCATTTCGAAAGTTAGGCTTGCGAAAAAATGATGTCGTAGTATGTGAGTAACCATTTCAAAATAAATTTATTAAATATTTATTGGGTTATAGGTTCAGCCACTGATAGACAAATACGGAAAAAAGCAACCTTCATTTGTGTAGTTACAAGCACTCGTCAAGGCAAATAATTTAAATGTATACATTGTTTAACATGGAACTTAACGTATTCCAATTTTCTTCTTGACTGAGTTGCTTCACAAACATCTGTTCAAAATATTTTCCAAAGTCATGGAAACTATTTTTAACCAGCAAGTCAATACGTTGGTTAGTCAAAAATGAAATATTAATGATTTCAACTATTAACTTATGATTAACAATCTGTGTATAAAGATAAATATTCATCTGAAATATGCTTATGCATAAATAAGTTTCGAAGATTCCAGATTTAGGTGAGAGATGCATACTGAAAAACTTCTTCTTAAAAAAAGTTTTTATAAAAAAAGTGTTTAAAAAATGGATTTTAACAGACTTTATGCTTTATTTTACATTTATTCTGATTTATTGATTAAAGTATCAAACGGATATTTCTGTAACAGCTTCATTGAGGAAATTGGGACATCTCTCATATAATAGCCGGTCTCGAATTGGCGACCTGCGTTACTTTGACAAAAAGAAGCTGCCTAAATAAGATAGACTTTCAACTTCATATCTCATACAGCTCGTTGGGTATAACAATCCTACTTATGTTTTCAAACTCGCCAAAATCGCCAATTAACAGACCTGTCACCATATCATAGATGTACCAATGAATGTTGGTGAATTTATTTCAGGCTACATGTCCAACCGCAAAGAGGCAATTTTCACAATGCAGGCAGTTGTAAGCATAGGTGCTATATGGACAGGGGCTTTGCCTCTTCTAGAAACTAAGGTATGACATTTATTGACAAAATGTATTAAATCTACACTGTAAAAATATTCTGTTGCATTACAGAAAAATTATGGCAACAAAGTTGCCAGAAAATATCTGTAATGTGACGGGCAAAACCCGTTGACAGAATTTTCCGTAGTTAAGCAATACAGGACATATTTGAGGCAAACAGATATTTGATATATTGCTGGGAAAGTTAAAAAAAGAAAACGCCAAGCATAACCCGTATACGAACCATCAGTGACGGCATAGGATGCTAGGCATACTGAGTACTATCATCGCGGCAACAGAAGTACTTAGTACAGATCAAATTTTCTTTTCGTATTAAAATTGAAAAAATCTGTTCTCAACAAGTACATACTGTATCCGTGGTTGCAGATTTTATCTGCCTATCGAGAAAATAGTGTCTTTTGACAAATTGAGATATAATTGTACAGTAAATTTCTGTAGTTTTAGAAAAAAGGAAATTTTCTGTAGGAAAGTAACAGAAATATTTAATTTTTAACTGATTGTTTTTGCTGTGTAGTGTTGATATTTATAATTTCAACGTTATCATTTTTGAGAGGTCTAGCATGAGTTCGTAAAGTTTTATGAAGCAAATAATATTTAAATTGAATTTCTGAGATAATAGATAATTGTAAACCTGGCCTTGCAATCGATATAGTTTGTATAATTATGTATTTTTTTAAAACAAATTCTTAAGTAAATAACTTATAAAGTTTTATTTCTCAAACTTTATTGCAGGCAGTTCTTAATCGGTTTCAACAAGTAAATCCAGTGTTTCTACTGACCGTTGATAGGTTTGTTCATCAAGGAACTGAATTCGAAATGTTGTCCAAAGTTAAAGAAATTGCAGAAGGTAAAATAATTCTGAGCCGCTGTAGTGAAAACTACTACATTCACATAACCTGTATTTTATAATGGGAAAATTAGGGTAAGTGGCAAGCAAAGCGTCTCCCCAAATCAATGATTATCTACAATATCTATAACTGGTAGTGACACTTCATTTAACTTTTATAAAAATGTTCTGAAATCTTTATTTCTATATTGAATTGTGAAGTATATTAAATTTAAATTATAGTTTTCGTCATCTTGTTAATATGTATGTATATATGCAAAATAGGGTGGGTAACGCGTCAAGTAGAGAAATATATATATATTAAAAGTGAGCAAAATTATATTAAAAACTCAACGAAGCAATTAAGTGTTTTCCCTGGATTGCTGGTTATCTTTTCTGGTAGTTGCAGATGCTTATTCAAAGGCATAGGATAATGGTTTGATATTTAGTAATGGAATTTAAGCGATATTTACAATATTTCTATTACTTATAAATATTATACTAAATTCAACCTCTTGTAACTTTTCTGGATATTCATAAGAAGTACTTGTTATTTTGTCATTATCAACCTTTTGAGGGATAAGCCAAATGGCTGAGGTACAAACATGTTTTTACTGAATGAGATTTAAATAAATAATTTCTTAAATTAAAAAAATATACATTCATAAAATAATTAAATTAATTAATTTTGAGATTATTTGTGTATTGCTAGAAAATAAGGTAGTCTGCAGCTGATTGGTTTATGCATCTGTATCTCTCAGAGGGTTAAATATTGAAGAAAAATACAAATTTCCTCAAATCACTGACTTTCTAACTTTTTCCTAATTTACATTAGGTAAGATCATTTAGTTAATTGTTTGTTTAAATACCTCTTTTAGGTTTACCTTCTTTAGTGAGAGTAATTATAGTGCCATCTACGGAAGAATCTCGATCAAAGAATATTAGCGACATCGATAGAAGGTAATATTGTTTTCGACATAATTATATCGATAAACTTAATTTTACTTTTTTAAATGCCTTAGAATTACGGATTGATAGAGCGTTTTCTGTGCTAGCTGCATGATGTCCGTACTTTTTACCAATTTATGGATTTATTAATTATGGACCAATATATTGATTCAATTTTTGGATAGATTCCAAAAAAATACTTGTATTTGATATTTTTGGTTAAGCATTCTGTACAAAAAAATTTAAGTAAGATAGCTGTTAGTTTTCTTTAATCATTCCATTTTTTTCCCCTATCGGAACAATTTTGTGACAATATAGATGTTTGATTTCTTAAAATTTTTTGTTTACCAATTACAAATGTTAGAGTTGTTGAACAATTTTCAGTAAAGCTTTTTTCAAACCGCAATAGATATTTTGTTAGTATAAAACAAGTTTTTAGGAGCATTTTAAAAGTTATCTGTAATAAATATGACGAATTTTTTTTCCTTTTGGTTGATAATCGTTTTTACAACTACCGGGAAAATAAAAAAATAAAGAAACACAAAAAATCATAAAAAAATAGAAATTTAAAACCTTTTTTGTGCACTAAAAGTTTACATTTAAAACTTTGAATTTTACAGTTGCTATGTAGACGAGTTTTTGCTAGAAGGTCAACTTGAAAACGGCTCCGTACCGCCCATGGAATTTGAACAGCTTCCCTTTTCACACCCTGTGTTTATTAGTTACACGTCAGGGACTACAGGACTGCCTAAGCCCCTGATTCATGGCTGTGGGGTAATGTATTACTGAAGGTTCTATTGACTACTCTATATGTTGTATAAACTCTTAAAACAAACGAGCCGTTTTAACTCAGTCTGAGTTAATTCCACTCCTTTCCGGTGCCGAAAATGCACTTCCCCTATAGGAGTGGATTTCACTCTTTTTGCGGAGTGGGTAAAATAAATAAAACAATCTACGTCCTATACTCTTAAAACGAGCAGTTTTAACTCAGTCGGAGTTAATTTCCACTCCTTTCCGGTGCCGAAAATGCACTTCCTCTATAGGAGTGGATTTCACTCTTTTGTTTTAAGAGTGTAGATACAAACATGTGATGGAACCCACTGCATGTGTATGATATGATGTTGGGAAATTGATTTTAATTTATCAACAAAACCATTTGTAAGAGGGAATGTGCAGCTTTCGTTTTCTGGAGCACCTGTGGTGGTGGAAGACTGTCTTGGCTCCTTCGCCTGCTGGTGTTAGCTGGTAATGGTGGAGTGGTCTTCACGCCTTGGGTGGCCCTACCAGGAGTAAAAACTCCCGACGTACATCACCCACTCCTCCCAGGAACACCCTCTTACCACGCTAAGTTCGCTAGCAGGACTTAAGGGGGACTCTACATGACATCATAAAGTTAATTTTTAAATGATAGGGCTGAATGTACGAACTAACCATGCTATGTCATATAGGGGTTGTAACTACTTAGTTTAAAAAGTTTACAATTTTGTGGCTATGATGAGATATGGGTATACGCTATTTTGCATCCTAAACATCTAACATGCAAGCCCAATACAGAACTAGTATTGGATATTTGAGATGAGTATCACAATATTATACGGTTACGGAGGAAATGGTATTTCAAAGGTGGGATCTAAATATATCAATACATTTTCTAAAGATTTCTATTCACTCTGGCACTCTACATTTTGGTAAAATTCACCAAGTATTAGAATTAAAATTTAAAAAATTCAATAAAGCAAATATTAATTTTATAATAATACATACTTAACTTTATTATTAACTTATGTGTCGCTATCTAAATTGACATTCAAAGGTTTGGTACGATTATATTTTGATTTGTGTCTTCAAATATTATTTTATATTTCATTAACAGCATGTTTGGAAATAGAAATCTGCATATAATATAACTTGACTATTCATAACTCCACATATGTGTTTTCACTTTTCATTATAGGCACTTCTTTCCCTTAGTAGAACCCTTTCACTGCAGATTGATACTTCTAGAGACAGTGTCTTTTTCAGTGTTTCCCCGGTAATTTAACTTTAATAAACTCTTGTTAATTTATTTTTTGTAGAATTAATAAGAACTTCTGATAGAGCTAGAATACTCTACTTTGTTCCTATTACTTTAATACTTACTGAAGATCGTATTGCACGGATAAACAGATGACAAAAAAGTTTAAAGGATAGGTCTGATGCCATAGTTTTCGAAAAAAAAATGACTTTTAAAAATCAGACGGTTGGAACGGAAATCATAACAGACCGTCTTACAAGGGACAGACGGACTGAAAGCGTACAGATAGACAGACAAAAAGTTTTTTTTTTTTTAAAAATAATAAGGTCTAAATAAAGTCATGCGCTTTTAACGAAAAATAATTTTGAAATCGGAGAGTTTGGAAAAGGGAAAGACAGACGGACGGAAATCTCCATGCTGCCAATACCTGATTTCCGTTTATAATTTTTTTCGAATTGAAAAGGAAAGTAAGTTGAAAAGGTTGGACAAGGAAAGTTCTTTGTTTTTATTGAAATAAAATGGAAGTCTTACTTTAATTGGAATCAGAATGTATATCATTCCCACCATAGCCCTGTATTAATTTTTAAAGAGTTTGATGGATGATTAAAACCGCATTAAAGTTAATAATAAAATTTGGTTTTTAATTATAAGGCAATTATAATACGAGAGAGAGAGAGAGAAAAGGACCTAATATCTTACCTTAAAAAATTTTCAGGTTGGCTGGTTGACATGGAACATGTCTGCTACTTTGAGTTTTATTGGTTGCACTCTTGTTCAATACGAAGGGTCGCCCTTTTTTCTCAGTCCAACCTATTTCTGGGACTTGGTGGATGAATTTAAGATCACACACGGATTCCTTCCATCCAGTGCATTGGATGAGTTTCAGAAGAGGGGATATGTACCAAGTAAGGATTGAGATTGAAGCATTTACGAATTTTAAGATATTGATAATAGTTACAGTAGAACTCCAATTATTCGAACTCCAATGATCCAAACCTTTGCTGATTATCTGAATTTCAGAAAAAAAAATCCACCCGGCACTGTGTTACTGTTTGTCGTTGTTGTACATCATGCCTAGTAATTTTTTTACCGACCAAAATCATTTACTAGACTTGAATCCAACAGCGACGAACACTAACACTAACAAGTAGGCCGAGTATAAGTTTCGGTTGCGCATATAAACTTTTGTGAAACCAAGGGTAGGGTAGGGTACATATATATTCCGGCTGGTGTGCTTGATCAGAGGCCCGCTTATATAAGCCTTCGCCAAGTAAGACAGACCCAGAAAGAATTTTTACTGTCACAGAGAAAGGAAGTACACCCAGGGCGAAGGCGGGAATCGAACCCGCACCCGCTACAGCGCGCAGACTGCTAGCTTAATGGTCCAAACCACTCGGCCATCCGGGCCCCTTGTGAAACCAAGATTCTAACACAAGTTGAATAAAGTTATAACTTAAACTGCCAAAACAGCATCTTACAATTTGGTTTTGGTTGGGTTGACAACGACCGAAACTAGAATCTCACAGCCCAACACTACATTGAGTAATAGATTGAACATACCTTTTTTCCGATTAACTCCAAGTGTCCAAATTTATAATCATTTGAATGTGATTAGGTCCCAATTTCTTCGGATAATTGGAGTTCTACTGTACAATGTACATTGTAAAAATAAATCCAGTACATTTATGGAACTCCTGGCCAAATACCCACAGGAGATATAAAATATAAATGAGTTCTTTTTGAACAAAAAAGGGCACAGGCCAATTGGACTAAGTTTTTTTCTATGCCCAGGATTAAAAAATATTATTAATGGAGAGATTGTTTTTTTGTTAGCTAAGAAACACAGTTTGTCGTCGATGAGAGTTCTTATTTCTGCGGGAAGCATAGTAAAGCCCCAGAACTTTGAATTTGCATACGAAAAAGTTAAAAAGGATGTTCATTTTGCTGCAAGTTACGGTAAGTGAAATAGCTATTATGATTATTATTTATGGTTTGAAGTTAAAAATTCTGTATAATAATACAAAATATTGCAATATGAAATGAAAACTAGGGGTGTGTAGCTATACACGACTTTCAATTTCCAATAAATTAATACATTTAAAGGAAATTGTATACCCTTTAGATGAATTTCAATAAATTATAAACTTAAAAAGTTCTATGGCAACTACCCTATGCACAAACTCTATATCACGAAAACATTATTAAGATGCCAACAATACCCCTAAATATACCCTGTTTTTCGAAAGAATACTATTCTCCGTATGTGGTTAGGCAACAATTGAAAATTCCTATGGAAGAACCCCTTCATCGACTGGGAATCTGTCTGCTTGGCGAAGATAGCGAGTCATCGCATAATCATTATCACGCAGCGCACGGGTTTAACATCTCTATGATCGAGATTCAAGCCAGACAATAATCTGACGCTTGAACCACAGGAAAAGAATCAAGGAAGAAACCGGTTTTCGATCGCCACAACTCGCCAAGCAGACCTCGATACGGACAGATTACATGTCGATGAAGGGGATTTTCCCCTGTACTCTTCAATTGCTTTGGATAATTGGAGTTCTACTAGTATCATTAGGTACTTATGTACTACCAATTAGGTTTATTATGTATTTTTTTCAGGTTGTACAGAAATCATGGGTCTGTGTCTTATAACCGACGTTTCTCTACCAGTGTATAAGGGAGAGATTCAAGTGCCCGCTCTGGGTTCGGATGTGAGAGTTGTTGATGAACAAGGTAATTCAATTTGTATTTTTCTAGTTAAATTGAAGTACTAATACGTTAAAATTTATTTTTGAGATAGGAAACTGAAAAGAATAATTTTGAAAATTTTATTAGAATATGCGTTAAAAAGGTATAAAAAGTTAGTTTGGTAGAAATAAACTTATAGTGGTTTCATTTCTACCAAAAACAAAACATTTCAAAATTTTCT
The DNA here is from genome assembly GCA_019343175.1 of Oedothorax gibbosus. Classification (NCBI taxonomy): domain Eukaryota; kingdom Metazoa; phylum Arthropoda; class Arachnida; order Araneae; family Linyphiidae; genus Oedothorax; species Oedothorax gibbosus. The sequence goes on along the minus strand of CM033276.1, from coordinate 14,777,069 downwards.
ATCTAAAAAACTTTATTGTTTGTTTCAGAATATTGCAAACATCTATTTAATTCGACTCTATAAGTGAATGAAAATGCTTAGACCACCAATTGTTGGTTTTCAATTTAAATATTTAAATAGCATGTAAACATTTATTTAGCACTTAACATATTTTCTGGCGCGCAACTAGAAAGGGGGAGGGGGTCAATTTTTTAAATATTATTTTTCAATTAAAATTATTTTTAATATTCATTTTTTTTCATTTTAACTATTTTTAATTTTAATTATTTTTAATTGTAATTATTTTTAATTGTAATTATTTTTAATTGTAATTATTTTTAATTGTAATTATTTTTAATTGTAATTATTTTTTATTATAATTATTATTAATTAAAAGTATGTTTAATTTTTATTATTTTTAATTGAAGTAATTTTTTAATTTAATTTTCTATGGTAAATACATATTTTTACTATTAATATTTATTAACTAATTACTATTTGTGAACTTACATTAGTTTTTATTTAATGTTCGTATTGTTAAATAGATAATTAATGCTTTATTTTTTAAATAAAAATTAGGTGCAATAAATAGGAAAAAATCAATTATGTATAGAATGTTTATATTGAAAATTTAACTACTTAGATAATTTAAATCACATTATTTCTGAACAGAAATTAAACGATAAGCTCCTAGAATATGAGATTTCACATTTATTTAATTTGTAAAAATTTAAACGATAAAAATATACTAAATACAAAACTAATTGCACAGAAATTAGTTTTTAAGAAATTAGTGTATACAATAACAGGTTTAGAACAGGTATTAGCAAAATATTTCTTGAAGGTAAAAAAAAAATAACAAAAATTTTCGAAGATGCAAAGTGTCTAACGCATAAACAAGGCAAACAATGATTGCATATCTTTAAAATCACATAGTTATTTGTATAAACTAAATAATAAATTAAATACGACAGGTTAAATCTCAACACAAAAAAGCAATTAAAATGATTTCATATTTAAAACTTCACCGAAGCTAATTTATTATTTTTAAGTAATTTTACGACGTCGTGCAGGCGCGAATCGCCGATGTGAAACAATTTTAAAATTGTATGCAATTGATGTCGTTAAAATAAAATATCAACTAATTTTCATAAAACATGGTTTAAATATTAAACATCAATAAAAATTTAATGAAAACTGAGCTAAACTGACCTTTCTAGATATGTATTAAAGCATTCAGACAAAAACAGTAAAAAGCGGGAGAAAAGCGCCCAAGATCCTTACAAACTACGCAAAAATAACTGACCGACCTATTAACGGCCCGGGCAGCCAAAAAATATACGACGAATAATACCCCGTGTAGAGGGAGTGCATGTTAAATATGATGCTTCAAAGTCCCAACGCCGCGTACGATGTCGCCCTTAACGGTTGCGTTTTGTGCCTACTCATGTGTCGGCTCGTCACTTGACTGTGGTTCTAAATTACGACAGCCGTCGCCCCAATAGCCCTAGTGTAGCTCTAGTGCGACGATAATTCAAACTAACCTAACCCACATGAAAGTCCTTGAAATGTCATCTTTTAAAAGATTGTAAGTCAGAAAAGAAGTTTTTCAACGTATTATATATGTTTTTTTAATATCATTGAGGTAATTGCAAGAACATTTTATAAATAAGAATTTACTTGTCCAATCTTGCTATAATGAAATTTCAAATTTGATGGCATACTATAATATACACGAGAGAAAACTCCTGAGTTGAAGTACACTTATTTTTACTTGAATAATATACGCAAAATAAAAACCTCAAATAAAAAACGTCAAAAAATATTAATCCTAATATCGTGACTTTTACAGATTTGTGAAAAACAACTTATAAAAACCGACAAAAACAATGAAAAAAAATCGGAACCACATATTATTTCATCAGAATTCGCCCTTTTTTTTAATCCCTTCCTAGAAAAGGTAGACATTTTGGTTTTACACAGATTTAGAAAATGCGAAGTGGTCTTTCTTTATGGATTTTTTTTATTATTATTAACAAAATAATTTTCAATATAATACGGGTTGGGGGGGAGGGGGGGTTATGACCCTAAAATTCCCCGTGGATATTTTATCAAAACTGAAAAAAAAGAAAATCTTCATTTTTTTAATGGGGGTAGGGGGTGTTCTAATATATTCTGAAGTACAGCATTTGCTGTTAGCTTTCAGCAATATAATAGTAAATTATACAATTTCAATTAAACAGAAAACTCTGCTTTTCTAAATTAAACTAAGCAAAACCTATAACATTTTAAATTGTGTATGTAAATTTCAAGAGAAATTCTATGCAATTCAATTAAAATTTTATTAAATTGAAATTTTTAGATATTATATGCATTTGAAGGGCTTAGTTGCGAAACATTCTCCAAAGTGTAACAAAAATATATGGTCCGGACCCTTCATTGATGATTTCAATAAATAGAATTTACCGTTATAAAAAAACGCCAATGAAAGGACTGGACCATACACCTTAATTATACTTTGAAAAATGCGAGATTTTTCTTCTCTTACTGCAGGCAACGAAATACATGGGGAAATTGGAGAACTAGTTTTAGCTAAACCTGAGCCCAATCTAGCCCTAGGACTGTGGGGTGATATCGACGGTTCTACTTATCGCGAAAAATATTTTGGCAAATATGAAGGCAAGTATCAAAAAGAGAGTTCATTTACTTTGATTAATTATAATAGACAGTTACAGAGCGATTCACTTTCACATTTGAGACATCGAGATGAGCTTTCTATTTTTATTTGTACCTTTACAAAAACTTCTTTTTAGATTAAAGAAAAACTTAAGGCACATCCAAAAATAATACCTTTAACTAAGGATATCAAAATGTATACATTTAATATTGTTTACTTAAGATACTTTTTATCACAGTGAGGCAATTTACCGAATATATATTTTTTTTAATTAAAGTCTAATTTTAGGCTCCGTTACTTAAATCCTATAGATAGCTTAAGTAAACCTATAAACCTAAAATAGCTGTAAAACCTAATGGCTTAAATTACTACACTCTAAAAACGACATTTTCAAGAATTGTTAAAAAAAACATTCACTTTAGAGCATGTCCATGCTTTAAAATGAGTTGTTGATAGGTAGGTTGGTAGACATATATTTTCAGGCTTGTGTGCTTGTGTGCCGCTTATAAATCGTCAAGAAGGACGGACACGACTAACACACACATACAAGACAGATGCTGCCATCTATCGCCACCTCCACAATTTATACACGTCCCTGAAGGGGAAAATGATTAGAATTGGCATAATACGTGCTCATTATTTTAGTGTGTTCTTGTTTTAAATTTAAGTATGTCAGTGTTTCTAAAATTGAGTATAAATTGGACTATCAAACACTGGTAGTAGGTGGGTTACGAACCTCCTCCCTCAAGACAAGTTTGTTTTTTAAGCCCAATACTATAACCAACTACCAAGATCCACGAATCTTTAAAAAGATTCGTGGATCTTGGTCAAGAAAACTCAACAATGACGTTCTTCCCCAAACCACTCTTAATGACATCAACTCAGTGGCCAAAGCAAAATTTAACAGCAGAAGTGTTAAAATTAAACACCAAATTTGTGAGTTAAACACCAATAGGGTAACTGCGACCACCCTAACTAGATTAAGAACAGGCCACTTCAAAGGTATGGAAATCCAAAAAGATGGAACTAGAAAATACTCCAGCTGCAGAAACTGCCCCGACTCGGAACTGGATCCAAAACATCTTTTCTCTTGTCCAGCCATCCTGGCAAAATTGCAGCAAATTACCAACTCGCCCTACGAAGACCTTTATGAGGACCACTGTCTGCAGATCGCTGGGGCGGTCTATGAGACCTTTGGTCCTATATAGTCTATATCCATGGACACGACATCATCATCATCATCATCAAGATCCACGAATCCGGCGAAATCCACAACATTTCATGAATGAAAAGCAATTTTGTTTTAAACTGAGTGAGTGTATTTCAAAATTGAAAGCATTAGATCGTCATACCTAATACAAAACTCGCCTACCTGATACAAAAAGTTTCATTTCATAATCAAAATATAGTTTTACTCAGATTTGAAAGTGTCATTTTTCTAAGTGCAGTTGAATAACCTTTCTACTCAAAGATATAAATATATAGTTTTCAATGAGATAACTTTAAAATTGTTTTTTTTAAATTTTATAAAGTATTTTTTTTTAATAAACATACTCATGTAAATTTATTTGACAATTACTTGATTTTAAAATCTTTGACTAACTTTTAACTGATTTTGAAGAACTTTTGTGTGCTTAGATAATATTTGTGCCAAAATTTTTAAAAATAATCCGACATAAAATCCCAAATTAGGAATGTTTTCAATGGGGGACTTTGGCAGAAGAAATCCTGAAACTGGAGGATATATTGTCTGTTGCAGAAGGTAAAATATTACATAGGATATTTTACACAATTCAGAAAATGTTTGCAAGTCATTTGGTTTAGAGCTAAATATTCTAACTGTATTTAAACTGTAAGGAAATCCACACATGAAATTTGTGGTGTCATATCATTTTAAATTAGGCGTTTTGTTACATGTTTTAAAAATGTAATTTTGTACACAAAAATATTATTTAAATATTTAGCTAACTTGATACTAAAATTTGTAGTTTAAAACATAAAGTTTAGATATTTAAATTCCACTTCTAAAAAAGTAAATATTTTGCTATTACAGACATTTTTACTCTGTTAATTTTTTAAAAAATATGTCTTTAAATTTTAGTGACGAAACATTAAAGCAACGTGGTTGTTGTTTTAGTAGTTCTGAAATATATAATATAGGTAAGAATTTTTTAATGTTGTACACAATTATAATTTAAATTTTATAAAACCTCTAAAACAAATCTAATATTCTTACATCATGTATACTGTAAAAAATAGATTTACCTCATATGCACAGCGTACTCTGCTGTATTTGATTGCAACTGGGGCTGTGTAAAGACAATTGAAGTATCAAAAACCTTGTTGCAGATTCTTAGCATTCCTATGCTCAGACGCCATGAGCTTTATCAACGTGTATATTTTCTGCCAATCGGGGATTTTATACTGATCATGGCTGAGGTACACGTGCTTGAAAATTACAGCACACGTGTAGGCGTTACGTTTACGAGCACTGCTGCATTCTGACTGAAATTATTTACATACATATTTTGTTACATACATTCTGAATAAATAGCATTTTCGTTTGACAATTAATATTTATTCTTAATCGGATTACGTTAAACAAAATGTGTCCTATACAGCTTTTTTTTATATTGGCTTGGAAACTTAATTTTGTGTTATTTCATTAATAATTTTATTCATATATTCCAGAATTAAATTAAAGTTTAAAATATTACTTTTTTGCCCTTTTACATTGATATCTTAGACAATAAGAGATTAACTTCTTTTTTAAAAACTAACAACTAACATTTAATTTTAGCTTACAAAAAATTATATAAAATTATGTTGAAGGCAAAGCACGCATGTATTGTTCTAAAATGTAGTTCAGTATCTACTCTTTAATGTTTCGGATATGTATAGCTGTGCTAAAGCATAAAAGTGTATACTGTTACTTTAAAATACCGTAATATGTACTTTTCGAATAAATAACGGAACCATAATATATGCTACACTTTTAATACTTTGGCGCAAAATTTCACAGGAATCCTGGAACTATCTAGCTGCCTCCGCTATTTGGAGCGTTGGTTTAAAGCTTTTGCGGTGTATCAAAGTTACTTTCCCAAAAAACTGCGGAAAAGTAAACAAACGCCAATCTAAAAAAACCCCGATGCATTTATTTTATAACAAAAAAACAAGTCATTATGGAAAATGTCGCTAAAAAAGCCGTGATGTACAAAGAATTAAAATCTCTTACTTTAAACTTCTTGGTCATAATAAATAGTATAATTAAGTTTCACTGCCATAAAAAAATGCGCTGTTTGAGGCTTATTCTCTCTCTATACCTTTGTATAAATGTATTGAGTTAATATATTTGTTAAAGTTTTTTTTAAGTATCCTTCGTTATTTCGATGCAGTAATTCAAGTTTATTTGCGTGATTTAATTTTTTTAGGGGGATTAAGATGGGCACCATAACCTCAAACGCCTCAATATTTTGTATAGCAGCGAAACTTAAATTATACTATTTATTATGACCAGGAAGTTTTAAATAAGAGATTGGAATTCTTTGTATATCACGGCTTTTTTAGCGACGACTTTTATAACGACTTGTTTTTTGTTATAAAAGAAATGCATCGTTTTTTCAGATTGGCGTTTGTTTACTTTCCCAAAGTTTTTGGGGAGGGATCTCTGTATTTTTTAAAAATATATTTTATGAGATGCATTTCGCGGTAGGAAGGATTAGAAGAACAAGTTTTATGTACAAGAACAAAAGATGCAAAGGCAATATGACTACAAAATAGACGACATAATTTATATGTTAATGGGGAGTTGTAAAACCTCCGATTACAAAAAAATATTATTTCTTACTTTTCATGAAAAAAGCTAAGAGTATAAATGTTGAAATGTCAATATGAACTTAATTTGGCAACCAAATATGACTGTTTACATTTCTAGATCAATCATTCCACTCGCGTTGTTGATATATTTTCTTTAAATGAAAAACCTGAAAGTTTAAAAGACGCATTACGTTTATTAAGTAGAATTTTTTTTTAATATGTCCATTCAGATATATGATTTAGGGCAATCTTAATCGTTCAGTAGAAACCGCTTCCAGATACATGGTCTAGTAATGGCTGTAGATCTGAGCAATTATGTGGTCAAAATTTGTGTAAAACTGCTCGACAGATTTCATTTTCGTAAATTTCCATATTTTTTTTCTCAGTTGTTTTTGATTCTAGAAAAAACAATTTTTTGTATGTAAAGTAATCCTCAAAATCTCTCTATAGTATTTTTTTTATCGTTCTACGAAGTTTAGTTTGCCTGATAGAAAATAAAATCATTTTCGACTTTAACATTACGAAATACGCAGAGTCTATGTACTTTACTGCCGATCAGCCTTTGGCGACATTTTGAGATTGGCGGGCGGAAAGATCGTTTTACCGCAAACTAGGTTATTTCACGCTCCAAACAGTGGTAGCAGATAGATGGAACAGATTCCGGTGGCAATCTGCTCCAAAATTTTTAACAGTGAATGAATGTTATAAATTTGTTATATACAGTCCCTGGACAAATTACTAGACGCACTTCAAGATTTCATGTATCAATCAATGCTGAACAAAATACCATTTGAAGGACATTTGTGTTCCTAAACTTAAGCTATTGAATAGAAAATACTATCTGCTATACTTAATACATACCATCGACATCTTTTTTAATGATATGGCATTCTTTGGTATGTTTTCATCATTACTAAAAAAATACAGTGCGTCTAATAATTTGTCCAGGGACTGTATATTATAATTTTGTTAATGCTAACTTCATTTTTATTTATTTATTTCAGTTGAAAAATTTCCCGAAGTTAGAGACTGTGTATGTGTGTCCCAGTACAATAAGTCAATGGATGAAAGAGCGGTTTTATTCTTAAAATTACGGGAAGGGTGTGTTTTCAGTGAAGAACTCGTCAGGAAAGTTCGAGAAGCTATTGAAAATGAGTTGACAGTTCGACGCTTTCCAGATATTATTCTTAAAACACACGATATTCCAGTACGTTGTTTGATTTAAGTTTATATAGTTTGTAAAAAATATTACACGCGTTTCAAAAAGTACACTGATATAAAACTTTTGTTGACATTCAATACACAACTTTTATATAATACAACAACATTCAATTAGACATTGTTATTTCAATTTGTATTTAGACAATACAAAAATTGTATTGGGACCAAATACTAAGGCATGGTTAGCGTAAAAATTGTGTGGAAAACGTAGCACACATGTATTATTCCGAAATTTAGTTCAACATCTGCTCTATAATGTTTCGAATGAATATAGCTATACTAAAGATTAAAAGTATATATTGCAGTGCTTTAAAATGAATGAGTATTATAATAATTTTGTTATGTTGTTATAAATATAATAATTGAAGAGCTTAGGGGAGAACGTGCTAAGTAAAGGTGAAAACGAGACAATGAGCTTTAAAGTGTTTCGTTTGCACTTAGATACGTTAAAAATGGCACGTATTAAAGGTAAAGAAATGTACTTAACTTAAAATTTATGAAAAAGGGGAAACTTTTTATCTTTAAAAAAGAGAATAACATGTTAATTGGCACACAATTCTCAAATTTTTCAAAAATGTCACTTAGCACGTTCTTTCAAAAAGCTCTGGCTGAAGTATTACGCCCGGCAATTTTGTCGCCAATCTGGCAACCCCACCAAATTCAGTTTTACGGTAACCCTTGGCGACGAAAATGTGGCGAAATCGCCAAATTATGAAATTTGATAATTTTAGCAACTTTTCTTATTGTTTTTTTGCCAAAAAGCATGAAATCTGAAGTTCGGCAACCTTGCATGTTGTTTAGTTTTTATTTTTTTTTCTCGGCTTCAACTCGCGACGGTGAAACGATGCACGTGAATCTAAATCTTTAGTTTTCAATCTATTTAAATCTTAATTTTTTTTATTTAAAAGCAAATAAGTTTTGTGCAGAACGATTTTTAATTCGTTGTTTAACTATTTAAAGTGATTATTTTTAATTATTTATTTTCGGTACTTGCAGTATTAAGACCCACGTTTTCATTATCGTGGTTGGATTTGTTTATTTTTTTAGGTATGTAATAAATGTTTATATTTTTAAAAAATCGATTTTTAATATTTTTTTAAATACTGTTTGAAAAATGTTTTTTGATACAGAAAATCTTTTTCTACTAGATGATCAGTTAATCGTAAACGCGCACATGTTTTCCTTATTTAATTCTTATCTGAATCTCATTAATATTATTTAAAATAGCAATCATACAATGTTTTAGAACGTGTTCTGATTCTTTATTTTTTACATTGTTCATCGTAAAACAGTTAAATTCCAGTTCTTTTTGTTAAAGATCACTTCGATCGGTCGTTTATGCCATAGCAATAGTTAATGACATTTTACATTTTTCCCGGGTCTTTTTGGCGGATATTTTCGGTCTCAGCAATATATTTTGTAAGTATTTGTTGTCATTTCAAGATTTCAACAGACTTGGCTGACGCCAAGTTTGTTGTCATTTGGACTTGGCGACAATTTTTCCCTTGTCGCCAAACCCGGGCGCTGATGTATACTTTAACCTAATAGACCGAGAGCCCAGGGCCCCCAGACCTAAGTCATTTTCTGAAGGATGAAATGTATCGGATTAGGTTCGGTTTTCATTTACTTTTAGTATATGCATACCCGCTAGAGTGAACCGACGGCCAATTTACAGGTATCGGGGAGGGCTGGGGAGCCCAGTCGGTTAAGCACTCGCCTAGCATGCGAAAGGTCCCAGGTTCGGGTCCGGGCATCGCCAAAATTACTGCCGACCTATAAACGGCCCGTGCAGACAAAAATGTCCGACGAATAATACCCGTGTAAGGGAGTGCACGTTAAATATCCTTCAAAGTCCTAACGCTGCGTACGATGCCGCCCTTAACGGTTGCGTTGGGTGCCTATTCAGGTGTCTGCTCGTCACTTGACTGTGGTTCTAATATACGACGCCCGTCGCCAATAGCCCTCGTGTAGCTCTAGTGCGACGATAATTCAAACCTAACCTAACAGGTATCGGGTGCAAAAAGTAGGTAAATTATAAGTTAACTTAAGTCATTTTCTAAATGCTGATTTTTACGTATGTTTTAGAAAATAATGTTAAAAGTTAATAATACATTTCCCAGACACTTTCCGTCGGCCGAAACTATTTCCCAGACGCTTTAAACGTCTTTTCAAGTTCAGACTTTGTCCCACGCATCTGGCGGCGTGAGATGGCGCTACAATCGTCCTCGGACGACAAGAAGGGGAAGTTAAGCAAAAAAAAACAACTATGTGTGTATTGGAGATGTGGTTGGTTAGTCGATTGACATATATATTCCGGTTTGTGTGCTTGATCATTGGAGATGTGAAAATTTTGTAAGCTAAAGACAGCTATGGTTACTTGTTTTTATGGTGACAGAAATAAAACTGAGTTGATAAGCAATAAAAACGAAAAAAGAATATCGTTTCGATTAATTTAATTTTTTGTTTATATAGAAAATAAATTAGTAAACAAGTAACCATAGCTGTCTTTAGCTTACAACATTTTCACATCTCCAATGATCAAGCACGCAAACCGGAATATATATGTCAATCGACCAACCAACCGCATCTCCAATACACACATAGTTCTTTTTTGCTTAACTTCCCCTTCTTCTCGTCCGAGGACGATTGTAGCGCCATCTCACGCCGCCAGATGCGTGGGACAAAGTCTGAACTTGATAAAGACGTTTAAAGAGTCTGGGAATAGTTTCGGCCGACGGAAAGTGTCTGGGAAATTTATTATTAACTTTTAACATTATTTTCTAAAACATACGTAAAAATAAGCCTTTAGAAAATGACTTAAGTTAACTTATAATTTACCTACTTTTTGCACCCGATACCTGTAAATTGGCCGTCGGTTCACTCTAGCGGGTATGCATATACTAAAAGTAAATGAAAACCGAACCTAATCCGATACATTTCATCCTTTAGAAAATGACTTAGGTCTGGGGGCCCTGGGCTCCCGCTCTATAAGCCCTCCAATTGTCCTCTCTCTCAAACGTCAGCTGCATTGGAATAACACAGATTCGTGCGAATTCGTAAGTCATTAACATAATTTTTGTTTCACAATGTTGCCATTTTTACAAAATACTTGTGTTCTACTTGTGGTGTTTGAACACAAGTTTATTCTCAGTTATGTGCTACATACATTGGTCAATAATTTTCACGGTGGAGAATAAAGATACGTACAGAAAATATTAAGATATTCAAACATTCTATTTTCATACATACGAGTATAACAGAGACGCAATACAATCTAATTTTGAAATAATCATCTAGTCCCTAGAAGATTTGGTAAGAAAATTATCAAATATTAGCATTGCATCTTATTTTAAAAAACAATTTATTTCATCCTGTATGTCATTTTTCACATTTAGTAAAGGTACTATTTTAAATTGTTTCTTAATTTCTTGGGACTCTTTCTAATAAATTCTTTATCGGTAAAAATATTTACCAGTAACGTTCCTGAATTTTTTTCACGGTGGAGAATTAAAAAACTAGCTGTATCAGAAAATATTAAGATTATTCAAATACAATTCTATTTTTCAGATACATTCACGCCATGTATTTTATCACATTTGAGACCAATATTCTTAAGTTCGTAATTTTGATGAATTTAATATTCAATGCTAGTCATTTAGATTTTGGATTTTTTGGTTAATTTGGAAATATGTATATATTACACTATTCATGCATTTGATATCTATATAAATAAAAAATACAATTTAATTAATGTCATTAATTTTATTTACTTTTATTCACATGTTTGTTAAAAGTTAGTATTTTTTTTTAAAAAAAGGTTATAGATAAATAAATTGATAATATATTAATCGATGCATTATTTTTTTTTGTATATTGATGTGAGTTTTATATTAAAAAAAATCAATTGATTTTTTTTTTTTGTTTCAGTACAATATGAATGGGAAAAAGATGGAAATCGTTGTAAAGAAGATCATCAATAAAATGTCTTGTAATTTGGAAACAATTGCAAATCCAGAATCCCTGAATAACTACTACAATGTACCTGAACTACAAGATTTTTGATAATTAATTTATTTTATCTTAAATATTTATGTTAAACTCAAAAATAAAAAACTTTTATGGATCTGGAAGAAAAAACAACAACGTATTCTGACATTTTAATCCTGGAACAGCTAACCGCGGTACATATTTATCCCAAGTAAACTGTAAACTACGTTCCTAAGCTGGTCAGTGACATCATTGAATACTATTTAAATAGATTTTTGACCAAATAAATTTAACAAAATTCAAATTGCTCCTCAAAATTCTCTAGGATTTGAAAAAATATTCATGTACTTATTGAGTCAAATTGCTGTTTTCAGCAATTACAAGCAAAAATCCTTCGGGTTGATATTTATCCCTGTCTTTGCATAAAAATAAAGGTTTTTATTTCTTGAGTTAATAACCCCTATTAATTTGAACCAAAATATCACATTGCGTTGTTGTATTGTAGAAAACATAGAGCGTGTGTTACTTACGAGTGGCGGATTTTAACTTTTAAGGCTACTGAAGTAATGGATTTGGGATAGAGCACGGCCTCAACTTGAATTTATAATTTTGTTATTCCTCAACTTTCATCGCATACTCATTATTTCTTAATTTATGTAAATCACAAAGTTTCTAGAACATTTTACACTAGATGGTTCTTCCCTGTATCTTTCAGGTTAACATTTGAAAAAAAAATGCATAGAGTAATAAACATTTTCTGTGTGTGCAGGTTGTTGAATCTTTTTATGGATGTTTTGTTGTGGCATATCACACGAGCAAAAGTTATCTAATACAACCCTCCACTCAGACCTTAACTCTATCATAAGTTGAATGTAATCTGCCGTCTGCTATGAAAGTCGAGGTATAATAAAGTGATTAGTGTATCTTCAACGTCATCAACCCCACATGACCTGGTTGATCCAAAGAAGTATTTGCACTAATTAGATGCTTAGTTTGCCGCTTTCGTCAGAGCTAAGAGATACTACGTCACTTTAAAGCATCCATAGGCTGTGCCCTGACTACGACATCAAATGTGACAAAACTTGGCGACCGCCAAGGGCGCCAAGCGATGCAATAGCATGTGGCTGACTCTGCCAAATCGCCAAGTTTTGTTGAATTTGATGTCGTAGTCAGGACACAGCCATAGATTCAGCCAACTTTGATGAGCAAATATAAATTTGGGTCAAACATGAAGATGAATTTCTATTAATGACTGCCCGAAAAAAGGAATACGCGAGCAACAGTTCATTAAACCTAATGTCCAACTGTGATAAGTCGGAATTGAGATAAAAGTTGCAGATCGAGTTGCGTTGAGGGTTGGGGGTTGAATGAGTGTCCATATGATATGTAATGTTTATGTATGTATATGTAATATTTATGTATATGTTTGAAAAAAAAATTTTATTATTGTGGAATAAAAATATTTCGTGTGTGATGAGTGTTGATTATTTTTTATGTATCTTAATATTTATCATTATCTTAATTATTTACAGATTGGGATAGTTTTTTTTATGTGCAACTCATTTAACATTACGGCCCCTAAACTTGACACGTCCCTAACTCAACTAATAATGCTTAAAAACTAACACAACTTGGTATTTCGTGTTAAATGTATCATAGATTTGAAATATGAACTCAAAAGGGGGTGTTGCTACTGAATTTAAGTTGGCAACATCTTTAATATAAAGACGTTCCCCTTATGCAAATTTTGTGTCATGCAATTAATTTAGAACGTTATTTATTTACAAAGTCAAAAAGATCCGATTCTATGGGATGAACAACGGCTGCAATAATCACTAGTGTCAACTTTTTCCCCCAGTTGTACATTGGTGCTTCTTTAAAAAAACCTTTCCATTAAGGCAACTTAATTCAAACAAATTGTAACACATTTTCTTTTCTATATAATGAAAAACATCAATATGAAATTTACGTTATTTTTACGGATGTAAAATTCGACCACAACCTAAACTACTCCAACTACATTCATTAAATAAAATTAAACCTATTACATAGTTCCACCCTGCAAAGGATTCCGTTGCAAAAAAACATCCAATAAGAAGCGTTGTCGTTATACTTAGTTCAAACCAAGAAATCAGGAGCGCTGCTATCTTTGAAAATATTTATACTGCAGAAAATTTCTAATTGAAAGCAATTCGAGTGTGGCTCTGTACGTATATTTTATCTACGTCCGTTTCCTTACTCTCGGTATAATAGCATTGTGGTTAGTGAAAAATTTCAATTAAGGCATAAATTACTTTTAAAAAAATTACAAATTTTGTGGAGTTTCATTAGATAGGTGAATTCTTAATATAATAGTAACAAATATTTTAAATAAAACCCAACTTTATTTTTGAACATTGGACGTTGGAATTCTAAAAATTTTTAAGAATGATCCTCATATGCAAATCTTTCTTTTAGAAGCAAATTTTTTTTTTATTTTACAATTTATATAATTTCATTAAATAAAAGGCAGTAACTTATTTCCAGCAGAAAAATATTGTTTATGATTATAGTTGTTTTTAAATACCAGAAATATTGTGTAGTTTCTTGAAAATGTGTGCAATTCCAGTAACCAAAATTAACGTTCTATATGTGTATAGTATTTCTTTAAATGCGAATAAAAACCCTTATTGCTAGGTAAATCATAAGTTTGTTTACTTTTAAAGATATTTTTACGTCTACAATATTTGTAAAACTTGAATGGAATTTTGAATATGGATTAATTATCTACGTACTTTTAAAAATATTGTAACAGTAGTTCTGAAATATAACAATCATATTCTGTGCAGTATTTCTTAAATTTTCGTATCTTGGATTTTCCTTAAATTTAAGTATCTTTGCTATGTAGAGAAAACCCTTCAAAATAGTGTAGAACGACAAAAAAAGTCACCCATTTTGACCGTAAGATATAACTTTGTTTTTAATTTTAAGAACTACTTTATAAATTAAAGCACGTCTATTAAATTTTACATCTTACATTTGGCATAAAAGTTATGGTTACGCTGCATTATATTATTAAGAAGCAACTTAAAGTGGCAACCGAAGGATTTAGATAATTAGTTGATATGATTTTTTAAAATTTCAAAGAAACTTATAGATTAGTCGCAAACATTAAACAAATTTGGGGGTTATGTTACAAAAAAACTATATAAGAAAAGGAAAGCGTTTTTTTAATCCCAAGAATTTAATCTCTGAAATAAAATAGAAGATGTGCATTAGATAAGTATAGCTCTGAATCCTGAATCTTAATTTAGCAATCAGCTTTGAACTCAAAAGAGGTCATTATCAGCGCGTTGATCGGTAAAAATTTTCATTGACCTGTTGCGAAATCCCTTACGTGAAGTCCTTTGAGCAAATTTACCACAGTTTAATGATTAGATAATGTGAGTTTGGTGTTGTTTTGTTTTCATCTGTGTTGTACAAGGTAAGAACTTCTAGATTTTTTCTTTAATTGAATTTTAATGCAATAAAAATATTATAGATGAATTGTTTGTTAATATTTTTGTGTTAATTTAAATGCATCAAATGCAAATAAATGCATTCTTTTTTAAAGGAAATAAGAATCAAAATATTTATTTATATCCGGCAGTAGAACGGAGTTACATTAACTATCTGACTGTTAATGGTCGTCAACATTTGTATTTATCTGTTAAAAAAACTAATTATAAACTCGTTACACACGAAATGGTTTTTCCAGTACCTACGAAATATTTAGTACACTTGGTTTACAGTAGTTGTATCAAGCTTACACACAAGAAGTTGACCTTTGATTAAAGAATCTACAGAAAACATCGTTATCTGAGCGACTAACATACTACGTTTCAGTTTTGTAGAGATATAACAAAAAGGTGACAAAATTAGGTTAGTATTGGCTAAATATATGTTACTTTTATTGATGAGCTTTTCACTTTATTCTCTTTTTAATATGAAGTAATTATCTTTTTTAAAGCATGAAAGTTACTTAGTTTTGCTTCAGACTGTCCAAGGCCAAACAAAATAGAGTACCATGCCTCGACGTTTTACGTGATGACAGCGTATGGAAGGGACAACAACTTTAAAAGCGCCATTCGAGGGAAGCGGTGGAAATGGTAATCTAATGACCGAAAGTATTTTTGAGTTAGTAGTAACGATTTTCCCAGCTTCAGACTCTAGTATAGTGCTGTACGGTGAAAACCCATACAATAAAAATCAGCTGTGAGGAAATAAACAGTGTGAAGACTAATTTCTATACAATGCTAATTTTTTTTTGGATGTTCATGTCTGATACTCTATTCAGGTTGACCTTGGTCTGGCTCACTGATAAGAACGTCTGCTCAGTACGTCCTCTCCTGGTGTCGTGTGCTGAAATGATGCAGCAGGCTTGGCATTTCATAGGCAGTTACGCCACAAAGTCTAGAAAGTTACTTATTTTGTTTCTTAAAGTGCTGCACTGCAATTTTTTTTAATAATGTGGTTTTCAACTGGCAACTAAGTTGCCAGAATAAAACCGTAAAAATTCGGATACTTTCTGCTTTAAATATGGTAAATTCCAATTAAAAAATGACCTTTTCCTTCAAATATTAGTACTTTTCGAGAAAACAAATGCTAACTGTTGATGAAGTTAAGAAAACGATTTAAGATCGTAACGGTTTTAAACTGTTACGAATTCGAATAATTTCGTGACGTTTTTTCCCCAGTATATATTTACTACTCATTGCATCAATAACTACCATTTAAATAATTGTGTATTTAACAGAATTAGGTGAAATACTTAACAATGTGGAGTCAACAGCATTCAACCAAAGCTGAACTACTTAGGAAACCAAATGAGAGTGACGGAAAACTTTTAAAGAAGTTTAAAAAAGTCATAGAGGATAAATATCATGTGACTTTAGGTATAAGTAAACAATTTATTTGATAATTAAACCCATTTTACCATCCATCGACACATAAAGAACTCTAGATTAGGGTAACTTTAGCAAAAGCTTAATTTTGCAATAACATCTCAATTTAGACTTTACCTCTGGTAGTTTCATTTACTTATAACACTACCATGAGC
The DNA here is from genome assembly GCA_019343175.1 of Oedothorax gibbosus. Classification (NCBI taxonomy): domain Eukaryota; kingdom Metazoa; phylum Arthropoda; class Arachnida; order Araneae; family Linyphiidae; genus Oedothorax; species Oedothorax gibbosus. Next base: position 14,760,312 of record CM033276.1, on the reverse strand, counting down.
GTTAGGTGAAAAATATTTGGATAGGTTTCAGCAGTAATAGATCATTTCTTTAATTAACGTCTAAATGAAATGAAAACTTTTATAAAAACATATCAAAGTAATGAATTTTACTTAAATAATGCCTATGCCTTTTAATAGCTTTGCATGATTAAGCCTAACATGAATAGCCTAGCGATTAAAACTGTCGCAATAGTTTCCTCTCTAGAAGGCTTATTGACAATTGAACTCGGCTTATTTTACTAAAATTGAACTTTAATAAACATTGGATGCACTGAGTCCAGTTTTCATGTATAATCTAAAAATCTCTAATCTTAATAGGATAAAAGGGCAATGGTTCTACTATGTTCTATCATAATACAACGTATTACTTTTTACAAGTGTACATAAATAATATGCTATGCATTTTTTAAGATTGGTAAATTTTTTTTATCATTAGACGACTACTGGGAGTTTCACAAGTGGTCAATCCAGCATACTGCTGAATTCTGGGCAGAGATATGGGATTTCTATGGCATCGTTTGTTCGAAAAAGTATCACCAAGTACGAATTTCTATTTTAATATAGAATTTTTGCTTAGAAAACAATCTAAATTGTTAAGGCGGATATGGCTCACAGAGAGCATATTTAAGTGTATTTTATATAACTAAAGGAAAATAGTCTTAAACATACGTTCCCCCTCCAACCCTAACTTCTCTAAAACCTTTAATTATCACGCAGGTTTAAAGGGAAATGAGCCGCTGGACCACGGGCCTCAAAAGCAAAGTGCCTTAGTGTTAATCCAATGGAGAAAAAAATTTCTAAGCCACATTTATCCGGCTGTATTGAATATTTTTACAAACGGTTTTTTCATGTGATAAATGTAGCTGACATAAATTTCCCGACAATCCCAATTTTTGAAATTGGTTCGAATATTTTTTAAAATTTTCAATAAGTAATTTTACACAAAATATGCGAAACAATTTCAAAAATTGCGTGTAATAGAGACCTGCAAGGTTATCTACATTTATCATTTTTTGAAAAAAAAACCATTTAAAAAAATATTTAATACAGCCGGAAAAACTTGGCTTGGAAAATAATGTTTTGCCCATTGGATTAACACTGAGGCACTTTGGTTTGGAGACTCGTGGTAAAGCGGGCTCATTAACCCTTAACGCAGGCTCGTTTTCCTCTCCTGTCTATTTAGTTTATAAAATTTATTTTGTAACTCTAGAGAGTAAGTTGATAAACTCTTATGTTGCCAGGTTTCAGAGCTCGGTATATATAAAAAAACAGTTAAATCCGTTTTCTATTATTGAATTAAAAGTTACCCAAACTTTGGTTCAAGCCATCTAACCGTTGATACGCTGATACTTATTCTGGAATAAATTGCTTAACGATCTTACCATCGTCAACAAATACTTTTTCATCAAATTTCCGAAATTCCACAAGCGCAATAGTCATTTTATGACAATATTAGAGTCACTTTAAAATGCAACCTTCTTTGTAACGCTTGTATAAATGAATTTTAAAATTTAAAGAGGTGTCATATTCACAGGAAAATTCCGTGTTAATCCTTCTTCTTTTACTTAAATATTGTTAGAAAAAGCAGGACCGGATATATTTCAGGGGACAATACCCCTGTTTGGATTTATTCATTTAATCGGAGTAATTAAATTTTTGCTTATTTGGATTGGCCATATTTATTAAAGAAACTTCAACATATTTTAGATACTTGATCAAAATGTTCCGATGAGCCAATTTCCTAAATGGTTTGACGGAGCTATGTTGAATTACGCAGAGAATCTGTTGAAATATCGAGATGAACATATTGCTATGATTTTTACAGGTAAGAAATGTTGTAATTTTTTATACATCAATTGTGTTTACAAATGTTTATTATTTATTTTACAACTTAAAAGTAATTCTAATTTTTTAGTTAAATATAATTCTGAAATATACTGTCATTAGGCTAATATTAAAATATTGTGAAAATACGGTTTCATTTTTAAATGTACGTTCTTTTTTTAAACCATGAATAAATTTTAAATTTCAGAATTTTCAGATTATTTTATGAGGTTTTGGTTCTTGATGGAAACGTCATGCAATCTAATTAAAACCTTGAATTTGACACTTCAAACCTGTCTGAAGCATAATTACTTGAGGTTTGATAGACATTTAAACCATATACGCATTTTAAGAAGTGTTTGTTGTTGTTAAATGTGGAAGCTTTTCTTTGTTTATTCAATTTAGGTGTTGCTCCATTTAATTTAGAACTGATATAAAATTACTTAAATAAAAAAGAACAAGTTTTTTTAGTCACACTAATGTAAATGTAAATTTTAATTAGAAAGTGATAGGTGTTGAAGCTAGTGCATCTTAATTTCTTCCAGCCTTTATTTTTCAGGTGAAGATGAAAGAAATCAAAAGCCAGAGAAAGTGACCTACGCCCAAATGTTTACTGAATCTGAAAAATACGCAGCTGCATTTCGAAAGTTAGGCTTGCGAAAAAATGACGTCGTAGTATGTGAGTGAACAATTTCAAAATAAATTTATTAAATATTTATTGGGTTATAGGTTCAGTCGCTGATACACAAATACAGAAAAAAAAGCAACCTTCATTTGTGTAGTTTCAATGCAAATAATTTAAATGTATACATTGCTTAACATGGAACTTAACGTATTCCAATTTTGTCCTTGACTGAGTTACTTCACAAACATCTGTTCATAATATTTTCCAAAGTCAAGGAAACTATTTTTAACTAGCAAGTCAATACGTTGGATAGTCAAAAATGAAATATTAATGATTTCAACTATTAACTTACTATTAACAATCTGTGTGTGAAGATAAATATTCATCTGAAATATGTTTATGCGTAAACTAGTTTCGAAGATTCCAGATTTAAGTGAGAGAGGCATACTGAAAAACTTCTTAAAAAGTTTTTATATAAAAAAAGTAATTAAAATATGGATTTTTAACAGATTTTATGCTTTAATTTACATTCGGTTCTGTAACAACTTTATTGAGGAAATCGAGACATCTATGATATAATAGTTGGTCTCGAATTGGCGACCTGCGTTACTTTGCCAAAAAAAGCTGCCTTAATGTGATAGACTTTCCACTTCATATTTCATAGAACTAAATGGGTATAGTAACCCTACATTAAGTTTACAAGCTCGCCAAAATTCGCCAATTAACAGACCTGTCACCATATCATAGATGTACCAATGAATGTTCGTGAATTTATTTCAGGCTACATGTCCAACCGCAAAGAAGCCATATTCGCAATGCAGGCAGTTGTAAGCATTGGTGCTATATGGACTGGGGCTTTGCCTCTTCTAGGAACTAAGGTATGACATTTATTGATCTACATATTATTAAATCTACACTGTAAAAATATGCTGTTGCATTACAGAAAATTTATGGCAATAAAGTTGCCAGAAAATATCTGTAATGCGACGGGCAAAACCCGTTGACAGAATTTTCCCGTAGTTAAGCAATACAGAAAATATTTGAGCCAAACAGATATTTGATGTATTGCTGGGTAGCATTAACCCGTATACGAACCATCATTGACGGCATAGGAGCTAGGCATACTGACCACTATACCATCGTGGCCACGGAAGTACTTAGTACAGATTAAATTTTCTTTTCGAATTCAAATTGAAAAAATCTATTCTCAACAAGTACAATCTGTATCAGTGGTTGCAGATTTTAACTGTCTGCAGAGATAATAGTGTCTTTTGACAAATTGAGATGTAATTTTACAGTAAATTTCTGTAGTTTTAGAAAAAAGGAAATTTTCTGTATGAAAATAACAGAAATATTCAATTTAAACTGATTTTTTTTTGCTGTGTAGTGTTGATATTTTTCATTTTTAACGTTGTCATTTTTTGAGATTTCTAGCAAGCTTAAATTTCCACAAGACTGCCAAATAAATCTAATTTGCACAAGACTGCAAAAAATCTAAAGCCCGAGCTATCTATAATAATAAAAGAAAGAGTCTGTGTGTCCGTGTGTGTGTCTGTTTGTCTTCGGATCGTAAAAGACCTACTTATACTGCCCTCAGAAATTCTAAATTTTTAAGATAGATTCCCTTTAATACCAACGTGTGCACCTGAGGCTTAGTTTTTTCATATTTGTTCCATTTTTAGAGAAAATTCGAATTTTCTGAAAAAAATACACCACTCGCTCAAATCCGATAATTTTTTCTCTTTCCTGATGCCATCGGCTGAAAAAATTAAATAAAACTTTTAACGAAAACATTTAAATTCAAAATGTTTATTTCATTCTTTTGCCATTACTTTCAGAAACTGAATTCATTATTTGAAAAATAATTGACATGTTTCAAGTGACGTAATTTCGCCAGTCTTCATTCCCGGGTTTTATTGTGGGTTTATTTGATGATTTTTTCATTGATTTTTCTGTTGACTGCATGTATGCATATTTAAGCAATAAATGTAAATGTATAGTTAAGCTATTACTGGAACTATGATGGTTAACAAAGGCCATCGCACTAGAGCTATTAGTGTTTTATGTCTTTATTTTTTTGCCAAATACGTTGCCAAACTCGCCAAATTATTAACTAAAATTCGCCAAATAGGCAATTTCTTATATAAATAATTTATAAGCTGGTCGGTTGTTCGAAGGTCATTGTGTTAGAGCTGTATAATGGGTGTGGGTAGCTATATCTATTTTCTAGCCAAATTATTTCCCAAAACGCGCCAAATGAGCTAAAAGGTTTTATGCATATGAGGGAATTGTGATGACATTTATGAGTGCATTTTATAGCGTATTTTTCATTTTGGAATTTTAAGGCAATGAAACGGGATTTTATAATTTATAACGAGCGGAAACAATAACAACTTTATGATCCTATAACAGGGTATATGGTACACATATTTGGAATCTATTTGATATTTTTTTATTCCGTGTGAAGAACGGGTATAAATTTGCTAGTATTTATATATAGCGAAATGCTTTAAACCATCGAAAGTATGCGATATTTCCGTAAAAGTTTTTAATGTAGCAATTAATATTTTCTAAATTGAATTTCTCAGGTAAGAGCTAATTTTAAACCTGGCCTTGCAATCGGGATAGTTTGTATAATTATGTATTTTTTTAAAAAATTCTTACGTAAATGAATTATAAAGTTTTTTTCTCAAACTTTATTGCAGGCAGTTCTTAATCGTTTTCAACAAGTAAATCCAGTGTTTCTACTAACCGTTGATAGGTTTGTTCATCAAGGAACTGAATTTGAAATGTTGTCCAAAGTTAAAGAAATTGCAGAAGGTAAAATAAATCTGAACCGCTGTAGTGAAAACTACTACATTCACATAACCTATATTTTATAATGGGAAAATTATATAGGATAAGTGGCTCGCAAAGCGTCTCCCCAAATTAATGATTATCTACAATAGCTAGAACAGGTAGTGACATTTATTTAAACTTTTATAAAAATATTAAGTCTTTATTTCTGTATTAGTTTTCGTCATCTTGCCCATATGTAGTGTATATATGGAAAATAGGGTGGGTAACTCGTCAAATATAGAGAAATATATATATTAAAAGTGAGCAAAATTATATTAAAAAACTCAACGAAACGATTTCATTTTTTCCCTGGATTGCTGGTTATCTTTTCTGGTAGTTGCGGATGCTTATTCAAAGTAACAGGATAATAGATTGATATTTAGTAAAGAAATTATATTATATTAGAGATTATATTAAATTTGACATTTTGTTAATTTTATGAACCTTCTTAAGAAGTATACTTGTTATTTTAGTTATTTTACTATTTTCTACTCACTGAGAGATACGCCAAACGGCTGAAGTGTAAACTTGTTTTTAGGGAACGAGATTTGAATAAATTCTTAAATTTAATAATTGTATTCATTAAAATTATTAACTTGATAAAATTTTTAAAGATTATGTGTGTTGCTGGAAAACATGGCATTCACATGACGGGTTTATGCGTCAGTATCTCTCAGAGGGTTGAATATTGAAGAGAAATACCAATTTTATAACTTTACCAACTTCGGCACTTTATCCTAATTTCTATTAGGTAAGATCATATTGCTAATTGCATGCTTAAATACTTCTTTTAGGCTTACCTTCTTTAGTGAAAGTAATTATAGTGCCCTCTACGGAAGAATCTCGATCAAAGAATGTTAGTGACATCGATAAAAGGTAATATTGTTTTCAGCATAATTATATCGATTTACCTAACCTTAACTTTTTAATACCTTAGAATTAAGGATTGCTAGAGTGTTTTCTGTGATAGATCCATGAATTCCTTACTTTTTTACTTGGAAATTTATGGATAATGATTAAAATTTTGGAATAATTAAAAAAAAATACTAGCAATATCTGAAATTTTTAACATATTGTACGGGATTTAATTAAAGTTTGACAACTGCTAGTTTTCCTTCAATCATTCCATTCCTTTTTAATATTGGAACAGTATTGTTGCGAAATAAATGTTTTATCTATAATAACAAAAGAAAGAGTCTGTTTGTCTGTGGATCGTGAAAGACCAACTTATACTGCCCTCAGAAATTCCAAATTGTTAAGATATATTCCCTTTAATACCAACGTGTGCACCCGAGGCTTAGTTTTATCATATTTAATTCATTTTTAGAGAAAATTTGAATTTTCTGAAAAAAATACACCTCCTTCGCTCAAATCCGATCATTTTTTCATTTTCGTGTTGCCATTCGACAGAAGAAATTAAAATGAACACACAAATTAATTAAAATTGCTTTTATTTTCTTGCCATTACCTTCAGAAACTTAAATTAATGATTTGAAAAATAATTGAACGTGACATTGAGCTAAATGTTTTTTTTAAACCCAGAATGGAAGTTTTGACGTGAAATAACATTGTTATACAATTATGGTTAATTTTGAATTTATCAAGAAAATTGCGATGACTATAAGTTCATATTGAGGAAGATTTTTGTGATATGAGGATGTGCATTTTATAGTGATGTATTTTTATTTTGGAATTTTAAAGCAATATAAGTAACGGGATTTTATTCTTTATAATGAACGGGAACAAAGGCAAAGCTTATTATTCTATAGCAAATTAAATGACACATATACTTGGATCGATTTGAAATTCTTTTAGTCCGTGCGAAGAACGGGTATTTATTTGTTAGTTTTTTAATAAAATTTTGGTTACCAATTACGAAAGTTAGATTTGTTAAACAATATTGAGTAAAAGCTCTTTGTAAAACTGCGATAGTATTTTTGCTATTATAAACACGATTTCAAAGCATTTTAAAAAGTAATCTATCACTTAAGAATGTAATATAAATGACGAATTTTTTTTCGTTCGTTCATTTTGGTTGATAATTGCTTTTACAATTACCATTGAAATAAATAAGGAAATTAAAAAAAATATATTAAAAAAAATAGAAACTTTAAACTTTTTTGCAACAAAAAGTTTACATTTAAAACATTGAATATTACAGTTGCCACCTGGACGAGTTTTTGAAAGAGGGTCAACTTGAAAATGGCTTTGTACCACCCATGGAATTTGAACAGCTTCCCTTTTCACACCCTGTGTTTATTAGTTACACGTCAGGGACTACAGGACTGCCTAAGCCCCTGATTCATGGCTGTGGGGTAATGTATTACAGAAGGTTTTATTCACTACTCTATATGACGTCATAAAGTTAATTGCTAAATGCTGGTACTGAATGTACGAACTAACCATACTTTGTCACATAGGGAGTTGCAACTACACTGCTCAAAACAGTTATTGGAACGTATGATTTAAACCCTTTCACCCCAATGATTCCATTTGGAATCATCAGCTTGCGATTTTTTTCTCACTAATGGAATTAGAACAGCATGGAATTTGAACAGCTTCCCTTTTCACACTCTGTGTTTATTACTACACGTCAGGGACTACAGGACTGCCTAAGCCTCTGATTCATGGCTGTGGGTAATGAATTACAGACGGTTTTATTCACTACTCTATATGACGTCATAAAGTTAATTGCTAAATGCTGGTACTGAATGTACGAACTAACCACACTTTGTCATATAGGGAGTTGCAACTACACTGCCCAAAACAGTTAGGGAACGTATGATTTAAACCCTTTCACCCCCAATGATTCCATTTGGAATCATCAGCTTGCGATTTTTTTCTCACTAATGGAATTAGAACAGCATGGAATTTGAACAGCTTCCCTTTTCACACCCTGTGTTTATTAGCTACACGTCAGGACTACAGGACTGCCTAAGCCCCTGATTCATGGCTGTGGGGTAATGAATTACAGACGGTTTTATTCACTACTCTATATGACGTCATAAAGTTAATTGCTAAATGCTGGTACTGAATGTACGAACTAACCATACTTTGTCACATAGGGGTTGCAACTACACTGCTCAAAACAGTTAGGGGAACGTATGATTTAAACCCTTTCACCCCCAATGATTCCATTTGGAATCATCAGCTTGCGATTTTTTTTCTCACTAAGTTGAGCTCGTACATATTTATCGTTAGACGGAAGAATCATGTCTTTTGAAGAATATGAAAAACCATGGTAAAATAAAATTCACTTCCAAAAAATTTTATTAAATAAATTGACCCTAAGTTCTTCACGCTTGCAATCTTAGATGTTTAAAAATTGATTTTAACTTTTTGTTAACAAATAAAGTTTTTAAAAATTAGTGTTATAATTTATTCAAAAGTTATGATTCCAAATTTCCCCCTTAAATTTTAGTTAAAAAATTAAGATCCCCCCCTTTGTTTTTTACTATTTCATTCTGGATGCATAATGAATCTATTTCACAAATTTTAGATTTTTAGAATAAAAAATAAGAAGTTGGAATTGAAAAGATTAACATCTCCTAAAGGAGGCCAGAAATAGGCTGCCGGAAACAATTACCTTATTTAGAATTAACAGAAGTACTCAAAGTGTTCTAATAATTGTTTTGAGCAGTGTATTACTGAAGGTTCAATTCACTACTCTATATGATGTCATAAAGCTAAGTTTTAAATGATGGCGCTGAATGTAGGAACTAACCATGTCATCTAGTGAATGCAACTACTTAGGTTAAAAACTGCACAATTGTGTGGATATGAAGAGATACGGGCATACCCTATTTTGCATCCTGGACCGCTAACATGCAAGCCCAATACTGAACTAGTATAGGATATTTGAGATGAACATCACAATATTGTTGTTACGGGGAAAATTGTATTTCAAAGATGAGTTACATTATATTAATTCATTTTCTAAAGATTTCTATTCTGAGGAGTATGCACTCTGATTTAGGTAAAATTCACCAAGTATTAGGATTTAAAAATTATTTTTTTCAACGAAGCTCTAGTATTAATTTAAATATTTCTTCCTGAAAGCCAGAGTAAAGAAACTCTATTCTTAATTTTGCATGAGATCATTTTTTAACAGCTCATTGTCTATTTAAATTGACATTCAAAGTTTTGGTATTGTTACATTTTGATTTGCGTCTACAAATACTATTCTATATTTCATTAAAAGCATTTTTTGAAATATAAGCCTTTATATACTATAACTTGACTATTCATATCGCTACATATGTATTTGTACTTTCCATTTTTAGGCACTTCTTTCTCTTAGTAGAACCCTTTCACTGCAGATTGATACTTCTAGAGATAGTGTCTTTTTCAGTGTTTCCCCGGTAATTTAACTTTTATAAGCTCTTGTTATTTTATTTGTTGTAGAATTAACAAGAAAATGTGATCGAGGTAGAATACTTAACTTTCCTTTTATTTTTCCTATTAATGTAATACTAACTGAAGATTTTATAGCACGCACAGACAGATGACAAAAAAGTTTAAAATATAGTATCAGATGCTATATTTTTCGAATAAAAAATGATTTTTAAAAAGACGGACGGTTAGAACTTTAATTTTAACAAATCGTCTTGTAAGGGACAGACGGACAGATAGACACACAAAACGTTGTTTAAAATTTAAGTCTAAGTAATGTCATACGCTTTTAGCAAAAAAATACTTTTTAAATTGGACTGTTTAGAAAAAAAGGGGAAGGGGGCAGACGAACGGACGAAAATCTCCATGATATCAATACCTGCTTTCCATTTATAAAATTTTTCAAATTGGAAAAAAAAGGAAAATATGTTAAAAAGATTGGATACGGAAAGTTCTTTGTTTTTCTTTTATTTCTTACTTTAATTGAAACCAGAATGTACATCGATCACATCATAGTTATTTATTAATATTTCAAGAAAAATTTTCCATAAAAAGTTTAATGGAAGATTGAAAATGAAATATAGTTAATAACTGAAACCTTATTCTTCAATTGCAATACGAGAAAGATAAGAACTAAATATCTCACCTTAAGGGGAGTCGGATGTGTTTGGGTCAAAAATGTCGATTTTTTTTTCTACATATCCTTAGCTTTAATTTAAGACCAAGATTATCGATTTCTGTTTAATGTTTTTTTATAAGCATTTTTTTTAGAAACTCTGTACATCAGTAGTTACCTAAAGCTTTTATTCTTTTCCGTTTCCTGAAAGATAAGGTTTTCAACAGTTAGGAACATTTTTCTCCGGAATTATAAAATATATCAACACGCTTCGTTTTATTATTTCTTCCCCATTAATAGCTCTTTGATTTAAACTGAGGAATTTTAAATATCTCTGCTTAAAAAAATTATATAACTTTAAATCGGATTGTTTTTTTTTAATACATATTTTTAAAGAATCCCTGTAAACGTATTTTTTTATGCTGCGAAATATCCTCAGTTCAAATCAAAGAGCTATATGTAAGGAACAAACTATAAAACAATCATAATGATATCTCATACAGTTCCTGAGAAAAATGTTCCTAAAGTTAGTAAAATTAACATGGGCAAGATAGAACCACCCGACTCCCATTAACAATTTTTCAGGTTGGCTGGCTGACTTGGAACATGTTTGCTACCTTGAGTTTCATTGGCTGCACTCTTGTGCAATACGAAGGGTCGCCCTTTTTTCTCAGTCCAACCTATTTCTGGGACTTGGTGGATGAATTTAAGATCACACACGGATTCCTTCCTTCTAGTGCATTGGATGAGTTTCAGAAGAGGGGATATGTACCAAGTAAGAATTGAAATTTTAACACATGCGAATTTTTACGATATTGATAATCGTAATACAGTAGAATTCCAATTATTCGAACTCGAATGATCTGGTTTTTTAAACAGACCAAAAATAATTACTAGGCGTGAATCCAACAGCGACGCGAACAGTAACAAATAGACCGAGTATAAGTTTTTATGTCGCATATAAACTTTTGTTAAACCAAGATTCCAAAGTAAGTTAAAAAGAAAAAAAGCTATAACTTAAACTGCTAAAACAGCATCGTACACTTTGGTTTTGGTTGGGTTGATAACGGCCGAAACTAGACTACATGATTTCAAAGCCCAACACTACGTTGAGTAATTGATTGAATATACTTATTTTCCGATGAACTCCAATTATCAGAATGTCTGATACTCCAGATGTGGTTAGGTCCCAATTTCTTCGGATAATTGGAGTTCTACTGTACAAGGTGAAAATAAATCCAGTAAATTTATGGAAGTCCTGGCCAAATACCCAGAAGAAACAAATAAGATCTTTTTAAACAAAAAGGGCACAGGCCTATTGGACTAAGTTGTTTGTATGCCTTGACTGAAACACATCATTAATGGAGATATTGGTTTTTTTTAGTTGATAAGCACAGTTTGTCGTCGATGAGAGTTCTTATTTCTGCGGGAAGCATAGTAAAGCCTCAGAACTTTGAATTCGCATACGAAAAAGTTAAAAAGGATGTTCATTTTGCTGCAAGTTATGGTAAGTGAAATTGCTATTATGATTATTATTTATGGTTTGAAGTTAAAAATTCTGCATAATAATGTGAAATATTGTAATATGGAATATAAAAACTAAGGGTGTGTAGCTATACGCGACTTTCAATTTCCAATAAATCAATACTTTTGAAGGAAATTATATAGTTAAACCATATAGGTTTAGTTTCAGTAAGTTTTTAACTTAAAAAATCTATGGCAACTTCCCTATGCACATGCGCTATATCACGAAAATATTATGAAGACGTCCAACAATACCCCTTAATAAACCTTGTTTTTCGAAAAAATCCAATTTTCCGTATGTGGTTAGGCCAATTGAAAAGTACAGGGGAAAAAAGCCTTCATCGACTGGGAATCTGTCTGCATCAGGTCTGTTTGGCGAAGATAGCGAGTCATCGTCTAAACTGGTGTAAAGAAGCCAGTTTTGCCTTGGTTTACACGCGGCGCACAAGTTTACTATCTATATGATCGAGATTCACGCCAGACAATAGTCTGACGGTCAACCATGGAAGTAGAACCCAGAGAGAAACCGGTTTCCGATCGCCACAACTCGCCAAGCAGACCTCAATCCTCAATGAGGACAGAACTCTTCAACTCTTTCCCCTATACTCTTCAGCTGCTTCGGATAATTGGAGCTGTACTGTATATGTATTACCATTAATTCATGATGTACTTCTGTTCAGGTTGTACAGAAATCATGGGTCTGTGTCTTATAACAGACGTTTCCTTACCAGTGTATAAAGGAGAGATTCAAGTTCCCGCTCTGGGTTCGGATGTGAGAGTTGTTGATGAAAAAGGTAATTTAATTTGTATTTTTTTTAGTTTAGTTTAGTTTAAACTATCTTTGCACTACAGCTACACGAGGGCTATTGGCGACGGGCGTCATAATTTAGAACCCCAGTCAAGTGATGAGCCGACACCCGAGTATGCACCTAACGCAACCGTTAACCGCGACATTGTACTCAGTGTTGTTAATTTGAAGTATATTTAACGGGCTCGGACCTGGGACCTTCCGCATGCAAGGCAAACGCCTTAACCGACTGGGCTTCCCTAGCCCCATATTTTTCTAGTTAAATAGTAGTAGTAATTCGTTTAAATTTGTTTTTGAGGTGGTAAAGGGTATAGAGTAATTGTGAATTTTTTTTAAGAATATGCGTGAAAAAGGTATAATAAATTCGTTTCAAACTTTTACTGAATTACATTTCGCCCACAATTATTTTTTTTTTTTTAGAATATTGCACTATTTTTTCGCCAGATTAATAGAACCCCTATATTTTTTCGATTCTGCAAATGACTGAAAAAGGTCACAATTATTGACTTAACATTTTATTATTTTAATGGCTGCAAGTTTTTATTTAGCACTTTGTAAAACCGTATTTTTTCAAAACACAAAAAAATAAAATCTTCAGGTTTTAGGGGGGGGGGGGGGGGATATTTTTTGAAGTACAGAAATAAGCTTTGAGTTCTTGGCAATATAATTGTAGATTAAACAAGTTTAACTTCTTAATAGTTCTTACAATCTTCTATAAGTAAAACTCTGCTTGTCTAAATTTATCAAACACAAAAATTATATCCTAGGTTAATTCCACGGAAAATGATACCACAACTGAAAAAATAATAATTTTTTTCTACAGTTGTAACTTTTATATGTGCTTAAGAAAAGTTTGAATTTATTTATTTTTGTATCAACAACTATTATTACCTTTGGCAACACAGCAGCTTCAAAATGGCTGCTTTGTTTTGAAAGCACGCTCTCGTGTTTTTTCATCATTTTGAACCCAGGAATTTTAAGGTAAGAAACACATTTTATCAGATTTTTTGGGAAAATTATTAAAATACACTCTTAAAACAAACGAGCGGTTTTAACTCAGTCTGAGTTAATTTCCACTCCTTTCCGTGCCGAAAATGCACTTCTCTTATAGGAGTGAATTTCACTCTTTTTCGGAGTGGGTAAAAGAAATAAAAGAAAACAATATGCGTCCTACACTCTTAAAACGAGCGGTTTTAACTCAGTCTGAGTTAATTTCCACTCCTTTCCGGTGCCGAAAATGCACTTCTCCTATAGGAGTGAATTTCACTCTTTTGTTTTAAGAGTGTAGATTATCAGAACTATCTTAAAAACACATTATTAATAGGCATTTATTACTAAAAGATACTTAATTAGAAAGATAAAAATCTCATTTTTGACTGTATTGTAAGTCACGAAAAGATGTTAAAGTTTCTATAACTTTTTAAAATAAAGCTTTACTTCAAAATTTTTACGATATTTTCTTTCTATAGTAACCTCTGCGTAATTCCACACCTTTTTAATTTTAAAATAAAAAGCATTTTCTCTATTTATAACACATTTTAGCTTTGTAGTGTAAGTCACAATGTAATGTCAGTCACAGCTTCTGTTTGATTTAACTATTATAGATTGCTATAATACTTGTAGATTTCTTATATTTTGATAATTTTAATTTAAGATGGCTAAATAAACAGTTAAAAGAAAAAAAAGAGCAAAGGGAAAGACTTTAAGCATGTGGAAAATTTCAAACCTTTAAAGAAAAGGAAAGCAAAAACGACTTTACGGACAACACTTTAACTAAAAATACAGCTCCTCTATTGCAATGTTCCAACCGTTAGACAACATTGAATGGCATTTCTCTGCTACCAATGTTGGTCATCTTTACCTTTAGTCATGAAAAAGGACCATTTGATGGACTTGGTGATACAGTGAGGAGGGGATAAAAGCAGCCACACCTTCCAGGAAAATTGACCCACATTCTGCTAAAGATTTTTTCACTTTGCATAAGAAATCTGCCCAAACATATCACTATTATACATTTCTGACAATTGTATAAAGGGAGAAATAGGTAGATTAAATGATATTTGCTCATAAAAGGAAAATAAATATTTCCGATTCCTGATACTCAAAAATTGCTCTGCTTTTTAAAATTAAACAAATACTTACTTTAAAGTGCCAATATTTCATTAAATCCCCCAAAAAACAACACTGCTGATTAAACAAATGGAAATGTTGCAAAAGGAAATACCTCTCAGCAAAATTCTGAAAATGAATTTGATGCTGAAAGAAGAGCTTTAGTTCCTTTTGTAGGAAAATTATCGTTAAATATTTTGTGGGTCAAATGTTAAGTATAGAAGCTTATTCAATAAAACTGAAACATCTGCAATGGTCAGGAAGTCTTTTTGCGTGGTCTGAAAAGGAAGGTTTTTCAGACAATTCTATTGAAGAAAGAATTAAGAAATTACCAGAAACCAACTTTAGGGGACGTTGTGTAACTTTTTCTAAGTATGATTTTACCATGTATGCAATTCTTAACTTACCATGTTCAAAATTATTTACATATGTTATGTTATTATTGCCTAAATTTCCATATCTGTGATACAATTCACATGATGTAGTGTAAGTCACAAATTGAATGTAGTTTAAGTCACGCACAAAACTGTTAATAAATTATTTCCTATGATATTTCCACACTTTTTTGCAATTATATTATTTAGCTTTAAACCTTGTACCTAAATTAAGCACTGGTAGAATGTTGATTTACTGCACTATGAAGAAGAAATGAGAGTTTTAAATGATAACCAAAACTCGACTTCCTTTCATGTAGTGTAAGTCACAGTATGACATTTTTATTATTTTTTAGTGAAATACTAAATGAAAATTGTTTTTTTTTATTTCTAAAAATAGTATATCTTCAGGGGTAAACTGGCGCACAATATTTTTTTTAATAAGTAGAAAATAATTATGAACTACGCAAACGAAATTTGTTAAATCGTTCGATGTAGTGTAAGTCACGCGTGGAAATGCCCACCTATTATAAATTGTGTATTTAAATTTCACAAACAATTATATGCAATTTAATTAAAATATTGTTAAGGGGGAAGGGCGCGCTGGATAGAGGATCTCTAAAGTAAAGTGCATCAGTGTTAATCCTATGGCGAAAAAACTGTTTTCTCTGCCACATTTCTCCGGCTGTATTGAATATTTTTACAGGCGGAGTTTCTTATGTGATAAATGTAGCTGACTTAGAGGTCCCGACCTTCCCACTTTTTGAAATGGGTTCGAATATTTTTTTTAATTTTCAATAAATAATTTTATACAAAATATTCGAAGCAATTTCAAAAAGTGGGAAGATAGAGACCAGTAAGTTATCTACATTTATCATTAAAAAAAACCCGTTTGTAAAAATATTTAATACAGCCGGAGAAATGTGGCAGAGAAAATAGTTTTTTCGTCATTGGATTAACACTGAGGCACTTGAGTTTGGAGACCCGCGGTCCAGCGCGCCCATTTCCCCTTCAGTTGAAATTTTAGACGTTGTATACATTTGGATTGCTTAGTGCCCAAACATTCTCCAAAGTGTAAGTAAAATATAGCGTCAGGCTCCTTCATTGGGGATTTCAATAAATCGAACTTACCATTATCGAAAATCGCCAATAAACAGACTGGACCATACACCTTAGTTATGCTTTTGGAGAATGTGAATTTCGCAACTAGACCTTT
Source organism: Oedothorax gibbosus (assembly GCA_019343175.1). NCBI lineage: Eukaryota > Metazoa > Arthropoda > Arachnida > Araneae > Linyphiidae > Oedothorax > Oedothorax gibbosus. The sequence goes on along the minus strand of CM033276.1, from coordinate 14,743,986 downwards.
GCAATGTTGTATAGATTTATTCTCTTCCTGCAGGTAACGAAATACATGGTGAAGTTGGAGAATTAGTTTTAGCTAAACCTGAGCCCAATCTAGCCCTGGGACTGTGGGGTGATATCGACGGTTCTACTTATCACGAAAAATATTTTGGCAAATATGAAGGCAAGTATCAAAAAGACAGTTCATTTACTTTGATTAATTACAATAGGCAGTTACAGAGCGATTCACTTTTACATTTGAGACATCGAGACGAGCTTTCTATTTTTATTTGTACCTCTATACAAATACTTCTTTTTAGATTAATGAAAATTTTTACACACCCAAGACACCTTTAACTAAGGATATTGAAATTTATACATTTAATCAAATTTTTTAGGTAAGGTTCTATTTATCACCGTGAAACAATTTAAAGATTTTTTATGTCAGAATTAAAGTAAAATTTTAGGTTGTTTTTAGATAAATCTATAAATGGCTCTTATATAATACTAAACTCTAAAAACATCTTCAAAATGCGTCAACAATACTCAAATCTATGTACGATGCTCAGTCAAAATGGCTCAAACTAATTTGGACTAAAGTTTGGAACTTGCATATACTCAAGAATAAATTGTGTTCATTTTTTAGTGTGTTAATGTTTTGAAAATTAGTTAAAGGGGACTTTATGTTTTCATTTTTGAGTGTGTTCCTGTTTCAAATTCGAGTATGTCCGTGTTTCAAAGTATTATAAATGTGAGTATCAAAAGTTAGATATCATAGTTAAAGTATTATATTGGCAGATCACGTGACCCCCAATGCTAACGACGGTACGCGCATGGAGACCAGAATAAGAGGGCAATTTGGCCAGTGTTGCCAACAGTTTTAGGAGAAAAACACTACGAAAAAATACCATTTAATCCTAAAATTACAAAAAAATTCCATAAAATTTTTTGCTGCATTTTGGAATCTTTTTTGCGACTTTAAAAAACGTGAAACGCTTTGCTAGTATTTTTATGGTATGTTTTTGTAATTTCAGAATAAAATGGTATTTTTTCGTAGTGTTTTTCTCTTAAAACTGGTGGCAGCACTGGCCAAATTGCCCTCTTATTCTGGTCTCCTTGCGCGTCCCGTCGTTAGCATTGGAGGTCACGTGATCTGCCAATCTAATACTTTAACTATGATATCTATGGTAACGAACCTCCTCCCTCAAGAGAAGTTTGTATCTCAAGCCCAATACTACAACCAACTACCATGGCGAAATCCACTACATTTCACGAAGGAGAAGCAATTTTCTTTGAAACTGAGTATGTCTGGTATTTCAGAATTGAAAGGATTATTGTAGGTCGTCAAGTTTAAAATGAAAAGTTTCGTTTCAAAATGAAAATATAAATTTACTCAGATTTGAAAGTGTCATTTTTCATAATGTAGTTGCTGAAAATAATCTTTTATTTCGCATACAAAAATAGATTTCAATCAATTTTATGAAGTACTTTTTATAAATAAACATACTCAGGTAAATTTATTTGATAATTACTTTGATTTTAAAATAAATAAGATTTTTTAAATACTTTTTGTAATTACATAATATTATGTTTATGCCCAAAATGCATAACAATAATCTTACATAAAATCCCAAATTAGGAATGTTTTCAATGGGGGATTATGGCAGAAGAAATCCTGAAACGGGAGGATACGTTGTCTGCTGCAGAAGGTGAAATATGGCATAAGATATTTTACACTATTTCCTGTAGTATTTTTAGAATTATATGTTTTTAGAATTATATGTTTATTTTTGTTATTCAAGTCATTTGGGTGAAAGCTATTCTGAAATTTATTTATTTTTGTACTGTCATAAGCTAAAATATGTTTACAAGTATTTTTTTTTAAAACTGTGAAGAAACCTGTATATGAAAATTGTGGCGTCACATCATTTTAAATTAGGCGTTTTGTCAATTTTTTTTAAAAACGTATTTTTTACACAAAAATATTATTTAAATATTTAGCTAACTTGATACTAAAATTTGTAGTTTAAAACATAAAGTTTAGATATTTTGAATCCACTTCCAAAAAGGTAAATATGTTGCTACTGCAGACATTTTTGCTCTGTTACAAACTTATAAATATTTCTTTAAATTTTAGTGACGAAACATTAAAGCAACGTGGTTGTCGTTTTGGTAGTTCTGAAATATATAATATAGGTAAGAATTTTTTAATATTGACACAATTATAATTTAAATTTTATAAAACCTCTAAAGCAAATCTAATATTCTTGCATCATGTATAGTGTAAAAAAAAACAGATTTACCTCATATGCAAAGCGTATTCTGCTGTATTTGATTGGTGCTGTAAACACAATTAAAGTATACAGAACTTTGTTGTAGATTCTTAGCATTCCCATGCTCAGACGCCGTGACCTTGATTAGTGTTTATCTTTTCTACCAATCGGGGATTTCAAACTGATTGTGGCTGAGGCACATGCGCTTGAAAATTACATCATGCGTGTAGGCATTACGTATACCAGCATAATTGCTGTATTATGACTGAATTTGTTTACAACGTATTTTTTTACATACATTTTGAATAAATAGCATTTTTGTTTGACAATTAATATTTATTCTTAATGGGATTACGTTAAACAAAATGTGTCCCATACAGCTTTTTGGTACTGGCTAGGAAACGTAATTTTTTTTGTAATTTCATTCATAATTTTGGCCATATATTCCTGAATTAAATTAAAGTTTAAAATAGTAATTTTTGCACTTTTACATATATATCTTAGACAATAAGAGATTAACTTCTTTTTAAATACTAACATTTAATTTTAGTCTTCGAAAAATTATAAAATTATGTTGAAGACACAGCACGCATTTATTCTTCTAAAATGTAGTTCAGTATATCTACTTTTTAATGTTTTGGATATGTATAGCTGTACTAAAGCTTAAAAGTGTATAATACTTTGCTTTAAAATACCCTAATATGTACTTTGCGTCTAAATAACGGAATAGTAATATATTCTATGAATGCTATAATTTTGTTATTTATGTTATAATTTTTTTTATCCATGTTATAATATTTTTATCCATGTTATAATTTTGGTTAATTTTTTTTATTTATTTCAGTCGAAAAATTTCACGAAGTAAGAGACTGTGTATGCGTCTCCCAGTACAATAAGTCCATGGATGAAAGGGCTGTTTTATTCTTAAAATTACGGAAAGGATGTATTTTCAGTCAAGAACTTGTCATGAAAGTTCGAGAAGCAATTGAAAATGAGTTGACAGTTCGACACGTTCCAGATATTATTCTTGAAACACAAGATATTCCAGTACGTTGTTTGATTTAAGTTTATATAGTTTGTAAAAAATATTACATGCGTTTCAATAATACACTCATATAAAACTTGTGTTGACATTCAATACAAAATTTTTATACAATACAACAACATTCAGTTAGACATTGTTATTTCAATTGGTATTAAGACAATACAAAAATTGTATTGCGACCAAATATTAAAGCATGGTTAGTTTAAAAATAGTGTTGAAGGCGCAGCGCACAAGTATTATTCCTAAGTCTAGTTCAGCATCTGCTGTTTAATGTTTCGGATGGGTATATCTATACTAAAGATCAAAAGTATATATATTGTGGTACTATAAAATGAGTATAATAATTTTGTTATGTGTATGTTAGAATTCCATATAGTTTAATTTTTTTCCGGAAATTACGAATAAATATAATAATTGAAGAGCTTAGTGGACAACGTGTTAAGTGACAAAAAGGTGAAAACGAGAAAATGAGCTTTAAAGTTTTTCATTTGCACTTAGATACGTTAAAAACGGCACTTACAAAAGGTAAAAAAATACTTAACTTAAAGTTTATGAAAAAGGGGAAACTTGTCATCTTTAAAAGAGGAAATAACATGTTCATTGACACAAAAATCTCAATTTTGTCAAAAATGTCACTTAGCACGTTCTCCCACTAAGCTCTTATACTGTCTTCTTTCTCAACGTCAGCTGCGGTAGAATAACACAAATTCGTGTGAATTCGTTATGCCATTATTTGCTTTGATACAACACAATATTATAATGTTGCAATTTTTACAAAATACTTGTGCTCGTGGTGTTTGAACACAAGTTTATTCTAAGTGTATATGCAACATATATTGGTCAATATATATACAGCTGTTAGGTCCATACACATTACACAGGAATCTAAGCACTAACAGCTGTTAGGACTAAATAAATAACGCTTAACAAGGCTATTGAATTAAGAAAGATAAAGAACGCATCACAACTATTTTGAAATAATCATCGGCTAAGAACTAACATAATTACGAAACTTACAGCACTTTTTTGCTGCCTTTTTCATCCGTATTTACATTTTTCAACATTTCCAGTAAAGTTACTGCCTCGATGTGAGATTGTTTCTTATTTTTTAGGGAAACTTCCTGCTATTATAACTTGCTATATATAATGCTATATTATAAACCTGCTATATTCTTGTTTTTAGTAGTAACGTTCAAAATGTAAAACGTAATTTTTAACGTAAATATTTACCAGTATCGTTCCTGATTATTTTTACAGTGGAAACTTGAGCTGTACCAGAAAATATTAAGATTATTCGAATGCGATTCTATTTTTCAAATACAACCACACCATGCATTTTACCACATTTGAGACCATGTTCTTAAGTTCAAAAATTTGATGAATTTAATGTTAAATGCTTGCTTTCCGACTAGTCATTTAGATTTTTCGGTCAATTTAAAAATATACGCTATACTACTGGTGCATTTGATATCTATAACAATTTAAAAAATAATTTAATTAATGTCGTTTATGTTATTCGCTTGTATTCAAAGGTTTGCTAAAAGTTAGTAAGTTTCTTAGAAACGTTATAAATAACTAAATTGATAATATTAATCGATGCATTAATTTTTATATTGATATGTATATTTATGTGAGTATAATAATAAAAAAAATCAATTGTTTCTTTTTTATTTTGTTTTAGTACAATATGAATGGTAAAAAGGTGGAAATCGTTGTAAAGAAGATCATCAATAAAATGTCTTGTAATCTGGAAACAATTGCAAATCCAGAATCCCTGAATAACTATTACAATGTACCTGAACTACAAGATTTTTGTTAATAATTTATTTTATCTTAAATATTTATGTTAAACTCAAAAATAAAAAAACTTTTATGGATCCGGAAGAAAAAACAACAACGTGTTCTGACATTACCGCGGTAGATATTTATCCCAAGTAAACTGTAAACTACATTCCTAAGCTGGTCAGTGACATCATCAAATACTATTTAAATAGATTTTTCACCAAATAAATTTAACAAAATCCAAATTGCTCCTCAAAATTCTCTAAGACTTGAAAAGAATTAGGTACTAATTGAGTCAAATTGCTGTTTTCAGCAATTACAAGCAAAACTCTTTAAGGTTGGTATTTATCCCAAGTAAACTGAAAACTACGTTCCTAAGATGGTCAGTGACATTTTCGACTACTATTTAAACATGTTTTTTTCACAAACTAAGTTTTAACAAAATTCAAATTTCTCCTCAAATTTCTCTTTGAGGCTTGAAAAAAATTCGTCTACTTAACGAGTCAAATTGCTGCTTTCAGCAATTACAACCAAAAATTCTTCAGATTAATATTTACCCCGGTTTGTCGCATAAAAATAGAAATAAAGGTTTTTCTTTCTTGTGTTAAAAGTCCTCATTAATTTGAACAAACACACACACACATTGTGTTATTGTATTGTAGAGAACATAGAGCGTGTGTTACTTACGGAGTGGCGGATTTTAACTTTTTAGGCTACTGAAGTACTGGATTTGGGATAGAGCAAGGCCTCAACTTGAACTTATAATTTCGTTATTCCTCAACTTTCCTCGCTGCTCTTTATTTCCACATTAGTACCTATTTTATGTAAGTCACAAAAATTCTAGAACTTTTCACAAAATGGTTCTCCCCTGTATCTTTCAGGTTAACATTTGAAAAAAAAATACATAGCGGAATAAACATTTTCTGTGTGAGCATATTGTTGAATCTTTTTTATGGATATTTTATTGTATCATTTTAATTTATAGCAAGAAGTTCTAAAGGGCATATCACACAAGCGAAATTTATCTAACACAACCCTCAGTTCAACCACATCTTCAACGCAAATACTCAAAAAAGTTGGATTTAAGGGGGCTTGGACCTAGAATCGACTTCTCAAGCGAAGGCTTCTCTCTGTGTTAATCCAATGTGGAAAAAATAAAAACTAAACCACTATTCTCCGGCTGTGTTGAATATTTTTACAAACGTTTATTTTATATGGTACATGTAGCTGATTTACAGGTCCCTATAATACCCTTTTTTGAAATTGGTTAGAAGGATTTTTTTGTTTATTAATAAATAATTTTACAATAAAAAGTAGGTCAAAATTTGAAAAACAAAGACTATAGGAACGTAAAAACTTTAAATTTAATTTGCATTAGAAAAGAAAGCTCAAAATTATTTACATTTTTAGGATCGAAAAGTGGCTTTTAAATGTTAAACAATTCTTATTCAGCAAGTAGTGCCCCCTAGGAGTAGAACCTAAACCCATCCCCTGGTAACGCTCCTTGTAATTAGTTTTACTGAAACTACGATAAGATAAGATACGTATAGTCCGATTTCACGAGGCTGCGAATTTTAACTTCTAGTCTGTAAACTAAAGTGCAATTCATTGTTCCTGTGTGCTTTTGGACGCTGATTTCAAAAATGCAAATAGATTTTTTTCTACCACGTCCAGTTTAAAATATTTAAAAATTTTGAAGTAGCATTGATTTATTCGATTAGAAATTCCTAATTAGTAATATGTTCTTTTTAAATTACTTCCAAGTCAATGGTTTATTTAAAAGAACCTGAAAAATGTTTTGGGGACCTAAAGCTCATAAAAAGGCATTACAAAGTGTGAAAAATTGCACACATTTCGGACTTTTTTTTTAATTAATTAAAAGTTAAAACTCATAAAAAATTGTATTTCTTGGAGCTTTTGTTTTAATTTTCCATTTCTTTCAAAGCTTTCTCTCAAAGAATTATTTGAATTACATTTTTAATTTGTTTGGGCATTTAGGTAGCTTAGTATTGGCTTGTTTTGGATTAGTTAATTCTTTTCAGTTTTTCATTCTTGAACTTCCGCAATTTCAATGGATATTTCAGTTCACTCTCAATGCGAGGTCTTTTCATCTGTTGTGTTCTGTTTTAATTAAGTTAGTTTGAATTATCATTCACTAGAGCTACACTCTTAAAACAAACGAGCGGTTTTAACTCAGTCTGAGTTAATTTCCACTCCTTTCCGTGCCGAAAATGCACTTCTCCCATAGGAGCGAATTTCACTCTTTTTCGGAGTGGGTAAAATAAATAAAAGAAAACAATCTGCGTCCTACACTCTTAAAACGAGCGGTTTTAACTCAGTCTGAGTTAATTTCAACTCCTTTCCGGTGCCGAAAATGCACTTCTCCTATAGGAGTGAATTTTACTCTTTTGTTTTAAGAGTGTACACGAGGGCTATTAGCGACTGGCGTAGTAATTTAGAACCATGGTCAAGTGACGAGCCGACAGGCAACCAACGCAACAATTAAGTTCGACATCGTACGCAGTGTTGGGACTTTGAAGCATATTTAACGTAAACTCTCTCTGCACGGGGTATTATTCGTCGGATATTTTCGGCTGCACGGGCCGTTTACAGGTCGGCAGTTAATTTGGCGATGCCCGGACCTGAACCTGGGACATTTCGGGACTGACTCAATATTATACTCCAACACTTAATACCATCAAACTCACCATTACATCAATATCACCTTAGGCTACTTTCGATGACTATGCATTTTACTCATGTTCCTTCCACAAGAGTGTTATGGATTTTTTTTTATTATTTATCGATCAAAAATGAACACTTTCAGAACCCCAAGAAAGCAGTTATCTTTTAAGGTTAACCTTCGTTTAACTGATAAGCCATTCTTGATTAGCTTTGTATAAACGTAGTATCATTGATAATATTTTTAGAATGAAGTGAGTTCAACTTCATGCCTTCTACATTGACCTATATAATGTAAGTAAGTCGTTTTTAATCTTTTATATTTTTTTCGAAAGAAATTCGATATATTCGAGTGTAGAAATCGTCATTTAATAAAACGCGCAAGTTTATTACTTTATTCAAAAGCAGTAGAGTTCTTTATATTGCAGAAATGTAATTATAGATAATATCTATTTTGCCGCTGCAAGAAGGAAGACCATATCTGAGTTATTAACATCAGTGCACATCAAAAAAGAAAAATCTATCTTATTTTAACCCAAAATATACTTTATATAATTGAGTGCAGTGCAACGCAGAATGACATTATACTATAAGTACCAGTATTGATTGTCACTTTTAAAAGAAAAGTAAACTTCAATTTTAATAAGGGAAAATAACTTATTTTTGGAAGCAATATTTAATAACAAATATTTCTATAAAAAGCAAACGATTTTATTATAAAAGGAAAAAATAGTATATTCGTAATTAGTAATTTTAAAATGTTTACATTTCGACATCGCGATGTTGTACGTTTCTTGCATTTGATCTTTATCTTTTTGATGTTTAAAATCATTTAATTAAAAAATATAAAATCAAAAATGAGTAATCATAAAAGTGAGACTTCTTCAAAAATAGTTAAACAAAATAAACTTTTACATAAATTTTTGTAAGAGTGAAAAGTTCCATAAAGAAATCATTACATCTTGGACCAAAGTTACCCACATTCATTATCAAAAGTTTCCCAGTGATCAATAATTAAATATAGCATACAAAGTATTCAACTTAGATTAAAACAAATGGTGTAATATTCATCCCTATAAATAAAAGAATAGTATAGAGTGTTTTATTTAGCTATTTTTAATATTATTTTAGGTGTTCCAGACAAAAGTTGGAAGAAATAGATTTTTGTCATTAAATGGTCGTAAGAATACAAACGTCATTTGTAGTATTGCCAAAATTAGAATGATACATTTTTTTTACATGAAATAAAAGGCAATGTTTCCACCTTTCCAAAAATGTCAAACAATTTAAGATGGGATCATTTTATGAAGATAAATTAAGAAACAAATCTTTTTCCGACGAGTGGATCAAAGTTACCCTCCATGGCCAAAGATACCCGCTTCGACGGTAGTGTTTATTAAGTTGGTTCATTAATAAAAGAGTTTTATCCAAATGATAATTATGTCATTTTATATATTATATATTTTGTGTTTTTCAATGTCAATGCTAATAAAAAAATACTTCCCCTCAAAAATTGGCTAACATATTCGGAAATCTTGTTTTTGGTAATCTTATTGATTTTCAAAATTTATTTTTGCCTTAGCTGGGTGTACTAAAATGCAGTTAAAATAATAAATAAATTCGGCCTGTCTAAGAATGGCGATGCAATTGTTAAAATGTTCATTGAACTTATTCCTTACATAATTTTTTTATATTTTTATGGATACATATCTAAAATAATCTGAATATTCATACAGTTTTTTAAGGGGAGTCGGATGGGTGTTTGGGTCATAAAAGTCGATTTTCTGTTTTTCATATTTTTTTTTATTCTACACATCTGTAGCTTTAATTTAAGACCAAGATTATTGATTTCTGTTTAGTTGTTTTTTTATGACCATTTTTGAGAAACTCTGAACATCAGTTTTTACCTAAACCTTACATTTCTTTTGCGTCCCCTGAAATATAAGGTTTCTAAACAGTTAGGAACATTTTTCTCAGGAACTATAAAAGATATCAACATACTTTGTGTTATTATTTCTTCCTTATTATTAATAGCTCTTTGATTTAAACTGAGGAATTTTATACATCTCTGCTCAATTTTTTTTTATAACTTTAATTCTGATTTTATTTTGTTTTTTAATACATATTTTTTAAAAAATCACTGCAAAAGTACTTTTTATACTTTGAAATATCCTCAGTTTAAATTAAAGAACCATACGTAAGGAGCAAAATATAAAAAAGTTCATAATGATATCTCATATAGTTCCTGAGAAAAATGTTCCTAATTTTAGGAGAATTAACATGTGCGGGATAGAACCATCCGACTCTCTTTAAAGGATAAAAATACTTTTGTTAAATAGAGCTTTAACTCATAACGAATAGTTATAAGTGATTACTCAAACAGTGCGGTATTGTTTTCTGTGTTGTTCATAGCTATTTCTAATATATATGTACATAAGTATAAAACAGGCAGATCTTAATTGTTGTAACATTACCATTTTATTTCAGTAGAGAGGAATTTTATTAATTGCAATTTATTTCAGCAGAGATAAATTTTATTAATTGCAATTTTATTTCAGTAGAGAGAAATTTTATTAATTGCAATTTTATTACAGTAGAGAGAAATTTTATTAATTGCAATTTTATTACAGTAGAGAGAAATTTTATTAATTGCAATTTTATTTCAGTAGAGAGAAATTTTATTAATTGCAATTTTATTACAGTAGAGAGAAATTTTATTAATTGCAATTTTATTACAGTAGAGAGAAATTTTATTAATTGCAATTTTATTACAGTAGAGATAAATTTTATTAATTGCAATTTTATTACAGTAGAGAGAAATTTTATTAATTGCAATTTTATTTCAGTAGAGAGAAATTTTATTAATTGCAATTTTATTACAGTAGAGAGAAATTTTATTAATTGCAATTTTATTTCAGTAGAGAGAAATTTTATGAATTGCAATTTTATTACAGTAGAGAGAATTTTTTAATTGATTTTATCATAGCAATTTTATAATTCATTACAGTAAAGAGAAATTTTATTAATTGCAATTTTATTCAGTAGAGAGGAATTTTATTAATTGCAATTTTATTTCAGTAGAGAGAAATTTTATTAATTGCAATTTTATTTCAGTAGAGAGAAATTTTATTAATTGCAATTTTTTTACAGTAGAGAGTTTAACACACACATTCAAAATGAGTCAGATAGATTTCGAAAGTGTTCCTGTGATGTGGACGCCGAATGAAAACTATGGAAAAGAAATGAGAAAATTCCAAAAGACAATTGAGGATAAATACAAAGTGAAATTTAGTAAGACTTTTTTTAATTCTATCTGACTTTATTTATAGTCTTTAAAATATGTATAAAGTAGAAAAGTGAACACGTCTAACGTCAATATTCCATGGTCACTGTCCGTGCTTTTGCGACGATTGATTGGTTACTTAGTAGAAGTCGTAGCACGGACGAACAAGGACAGTGGAATCAAACCTTAAACGTTAATTTATTAAAATAGATTCAAAATATTAAATAAAGCAACATTTATTGCAAACAAATTTTGCAAGCGAGGTGCTTTGGCCAGTTAAGTAAATTATACTGCAAAATGCGTTACTTTATGAACACATTTAAATAGATACAAAGTGGGAAACAAAGCACCATTTAGAGAAAAAAAATCCAAGTGAACTGCTGACACCGGTTCAGTAAATTGCACTACAAACAATATTACCTTTTAATTGTTTTGCATATGTTTCTCTACAAACAGACAACTCAAATGAGTTGGTAGGTAGGTTGGTAGACATATATTTTCAGGCTTGGGTGCTTGGTCACAAAGACCCGATTATAAACCTTCGTCAAGAAGGACGGACACGACATACACAAAACATACAAGACAGATGCTGCCATCTATTGCCACCTCCACAATTTAGACATGTCCCTGAAGGGGAGTCAAATGAGTTACGTTGAATAGTTTAAAACAGCTGGTAAGTTATGTTATTGCTTAGTGAATTTATCAACAACTGGTTTTATTGACTCATTTACTAATTTTCGAAACCTTCCTTCTCTATTAAAAGAAAATAAAAACGACTTTGACCAACTTCAACCAATGACGTCAAAGTTGTTGACCTTGCTTGAAGATGTTATTGCTTGAATGAGTTTTTTTTAAAAAAAACAAGTTAGTCAATCAGAAACGTTATATAATTATATTAATTTTCGCTGAAAAACTTTTTGTTTAGTTTAACGTTTAAATTTTCATATAGAAATAAATGCTGTAGTTGGTGCTTTTTTTGGACTCATGGAATTTTGTGTTGAAGCAGTTCTAAGTGACAGTTTCTGTTACAAACCGACATAAAATTTTATGATACTGCCAATATACATATATTTTTCCGACATAACTGCAAAAACTTTGAAACTTTGCAAAAATAAATTTAAACTGAAACTGATTGCATTAATTGAGGTAAATTTGAAGAAACGAAGCAAAGATTTATACAATATTTTTTATTAAAATTTTTTTACAGTTTTTTTAAAGAGTAAAACGGTTTTAAGGTTTTAAGTAACAAAAGCGATGTTTCGAGAAAAATAACAACTATTAAAAATTGTAATGCGTATTCACTAGTGTTCTAGGTATTAAAGATTTGAGTTATTTTATGAATCAATGAGAAAAATTTCCTTTGGTTTTACGGAGTAACGTTACATCATAAAGTAATATTACGTACAAAGCCGAGTAATAACTTTCCACAACAAAAGCATTAAAACCTTTTACTCAAAAACGAAGTAACCTTGCACCACAGGTTACACCACAAAGACGGAGTAAGGTAACACCAAAAAATGATTAAAAAACAAGTAAGACAAAAGTCTCCTTCAAATTTACAGCAGAATTTAACTGCTTTTAATATAGTATAATAACATTATACACTGTTCAAAACAATTAGGGGAGCTCTTTGCGTACTTTTGTTACCTTTCAGTCTCAACTTTTTATTTTTTATTCTAAAATTTGTGAAATAGATTCATTATGCATCTAGAATCAAAAGGTAAAAAACAGTGGAAAATATCTTAATGTGTTTAACTACAATTTAAGGGAAAAAAATGGGAATCATAACTTTTGAATAAATTATAAAAAAGCATTTTAAAATTTTTATTTCTTAAAAGTAGTTAAAATCAACTTATAAACATCTAAAAAAAGGATCCATGAAGAATTTAGGGTCAATTTATTTGCTAAAATTTTTTCAGAGTGAATTTATTTTACCATGTATTTCATATTTTCATTTAATTAAAACAAACATTATTTAATTCTTCAAAAGAGATAATTCTTCCATCTAACGATACATACAAGTGCAAGCTTAACTTAGTCAGAAAAAAAATTCCAAGCTGATGATTCCATATGTAATCATTGGGGGTAAAAGGGTTTAAAACATGCGCCCCCCTAATTATTGTGAGCAGTGTATATGTAAGTGAAAAATATGTATCGATATTTTCTGTTTGGTATTTTTAGTTTCAGATTGAAGTCAAATTTAATCCTAAGGCTAGGCTTGACCAAGCAATATATTTATTACCCTGGACGTCGCTTTACTGATTAAATGCAGTCTTGATAGAATTCTCAATTTGTTCACAACATCTGGAATTCTTGTCTCAACATCTGGTTACCATAAATTTTTTGATTGCGCATGCGATTGGAGTGGAAGGTTCCACTGATTTGCGAATGCGATTGGAGTCAGCGGAAGGTTACACCAGATTACAAAGCGTTTTGTGGAACGATCCTCACATATGAAGAGTGCAGGGGAAAAAACAATTCATCGACTGGGAATCTGTCCGTATTGAGGTCAGCCTGGCGGGTAGTGGCTATCGGAAACCAGTTTTTAGTGTTCGGCGTGATTCTCGATCTTAGATATAGTAATCCCTTGTGCCGTGTGATAAGAACCACGGCAAAAACTGGTTTCTTCACACCAGTTTAGGCAATGACTCGCTATCTTCGCCCAGCATACCTGATGCAGACAGATTCTTGGTCGATGAAGGAGTTCTTATCCTATACTTCATATTTGAAGTTTAGTAGGCTTACTCTTATTGGTGCAACGTTACACCCAAAAATGATAGTAACATTGCACAGTTTTTTTTTACAGTGATAGATTTGTAAACATAAATATTATCTAAGTATTATAATTAAGATATCTGAATACAATAATTAAGATATCTAAGTATAATAATTAAGATATCCAAGTATAATAATTAAGATATATGAGTATAATAATTATTTTTGCTTTTCCTTTAATATTTTTTTTATGAAGATAACTATTGGGAATTTCATAAGTGGTCTGTTGAACACCTAACAGAGTTTTGGTCAGAAATTTGGGACTATTCTGGATTGGTTTACTCAAAGAAATTCGAAAAGGTAAGAAAAATGTATTTGAATTGTAATATTACATATATGCATTTCTTAATCATATTTTTACGACGTTTTAAAATTCAAGCGTTTCTTTTCAGATAGTTGATGTTGATGCTAAGTTAAGTGATTTACCTGTTTGGTTTGAAGGGGCAAAATTGAACTTTGCAGAAAATGTACTGAAATTCAGAGATGACAGAGTTGCTTTAATAGTATCAGGTTAGCACTTTTACAAAGTTCAATAATGTGCTTCTTATAGTTTAAAAGTCATTAAAGAATATCACAGTATCTTTCTTAAAATAAAATATCTAGAATAATATGGTTCGTAGATGTCTATAGCCACAAGTATAATGTTGATAGTTTTGTATTGCAATATACAGGGTCCGGCAAAAAAAACGCAGCAAAGTTTTTTGTTCATAAAATTTAAACCACTTTGTTTAACAAAATAAATTATATATCAAAATAAATGGCATTCTTTTCCAAAAAGTTATATGAATTGTTCAATATGTCCACCTTCCATTTGAACCACCTTTTCAGCCTTCTTTTAAAGCCGTTTGCTGTTGAGTTCCTCTTTGGAAATCCGGCGAACACTTTTCTCTGATATCCCGATTTCCTGAGCGATTCTTGATTGTGAAGTGTGAGGTTCCTCACTTATCCTGTCATGTACTTTCAGAATATTCTCTGTATTTATAGCAGAACGTGGTCTACCTGTTTTATAGTCATTGTTATCGACAACACTTCCAGTATCTTTACATTTTGATATAAGTGCATTTATCGTGTTTCCATGGGGAGCTGTTCGCCTCCCAAAGGTATTTTCATAAAGTTTAGAAAGCCTCGATGGTGATCTATCACAAAGTTCATAATTCATCACATCACAATAAATATCCGCTGATTCAAGTTTAAACACGGAGCAACCATTTTTTCAAATTTCGGTCCGAGTCTGTGATTGTACCAAACACAAATAAACTACCTAAAATACTTCCTTTTTCGTCGAAAGTAATATCAATCAACAGCTCAGAATCTGAGCTTTTATTAATAATAATTGAATATCACAGGCTACTTACTGCTCTTCTTTTGGAACAGTCGCAACAGAAAAGTACCTAGAAAGCACTACTCATTGTTTAATATGATAAGAATTAAAAGCCTTTCATTTGATTCTTCCTTTTCTACCGGTAACTAATTTGCATATTCCAAGCTTTCTAGGGCAACAATCACCAATATTATAATTACACGTGTTGCGCAGTAATCGCAAAAAACTTTTTCTGCGTTACTTTTGCCGGACCCTGTAATAAAGTTTAAATCGTTTATTTTGTATAAATACAGGGTGGTTATAATTAAAGTTACGATTTCAAAAATCGATAATTTTAAAACTACTCGTCAGAATGACCTGATATTTTAGCAGAACAATTGTGAGGCAATGGAATTTTGTTTGGCGAAGGAAAAAAATAGTTCAAAAATCTGCCGATAGGTGGCGCTGTAAGGGTAATATCAGAAGAAAGACTAAAAATGGATTCGTTAAACATAAGAATGTTGTTAGCCAACTGAAAACAATAGAGTTCAGGAGGTTTCTAAACATTTATTTGCAAAAAAACAAGAATACGTGTTTACGGCAACAGTGATAATGCCAAAAAAAAGTGCTTCATGGAACAAACATCTTACTGATGATTAAGGCATAAGTTGTTCGATATGACCTCCGCCTTGTTCAGCTACTAATTCGAAGCGCAAAACGGCATGCTCCACAACAGATCGGAGGGTATCTGTACTAATGCAATGGATGTGGTGTGTGATGCTTGCCTTCAAGTTGGCTAGATTCTGAATCCACCCGCTGTAAACAACATTCTTCAGGTACCCCAAAGCCAGAAATCACACGGGTTTAAGTCGGGGGAGCGTGGTGGCCACGTTGTTGGAAAATCATGGCTTATGATCCTATCAACTCCGAATTGAGCATTCAGCAGCTGCTTCACTGGAGTAGCAATGTGCGGAGGAGCGCCATCTTGCATGAATATTGTGCGATCCACACACTGACGCTGCTGAAGTGCCGGTAGGACATGGTTGCGCAAAAGTGCTTCATACCGCTTTCCAGTAACGGTGCAGGTGCAGGTAACAGGACCCGCAGGTGTGATCTCCTCGAAGAAAAACGGACCGACGATAAACGTTGTCGTTATTCCGCACCACACAGTGACTTTTTTAGAGTGAAGAGGTAATGGCTGTAGCTGGAACGGATTCTCTGTCGCTCATATCCTGCCATTTTGCGTATTAACAGAACCGTGTAAATGGAAGTGGGCTTCATCAGACCACAGAATGTTCCATGGCCATTCGTTGTCCCCTTCCATCCGGGCAAGAAATTGTAGTGCAAAAGATTCACGTGATTCCAGGTCAGCAGGTAGCAATTGCTGCACATGAGTGATCTTGTACGGGTAACAGCGCAAGATATGTTCCGTAGGACTTTACGCACCGTGCTAATCGGGATATCCAGCATTCGGCTCATTCCACGTGAACTGCTGATTCCAGTGTCACTGCTCGTCTGTTCTTGTAATGCTGTAGCCACATCTTCCACTTCTGCAGCCGAAACTGGTTTCCTTCCTCTACCCCGTTTCACGTCAAATGAACCGGTCTCTTCGAATTTAGCAATCATTTTTCTCAGTCCATTTGTGGTTATTGGACCCGATTTTAGGGATTTTAATGTCCGAAACCTCCTAATAGCTGTAAGTGCACACTCATCGTTCTTATAAAAAAGCTTCAAAAGCAGAGCGAGATCCTTCAGAGTCATGATGAAGCATTCAAGCAAAGAGCTGGTGCTCTACCTTTTTATGGTAGCTATGTCTGCGGTGCGCATCTCACATATTAGTAATTTGCATAACCCCATATAATGCAAACCCTTACAGCGCCACCTATCGGTAGATTTTTTAACTATTTTTTTCCTTCGCCAAACAAAATTCCATTGTCTCACGATTGTTCTGCTAAAATATGAGGTCATTCTGACGAGTAGTTTTAAAATTATCGATTTTTGAAATCATAACTAATTATAATCGCCCTGTACTTGATGCCTTATTAAAAGACTTGCAGTTGGGAGTATAAATCCCGTCTACCATATAAAGTGTGTTTAATATTTCGTAAACTAGCAGAAAGAACGGCAGATCTCCAAAAGTCATCGCTTTATTTAAAGAATACTTCTTATATTATCTAGAAGATGGTTATGATAAAATGTGTTCACTAAAATGACTTGAAATAGAGAATTTCTATTCAGAATGATTATTTCTATTGGTGTTCTTATATGAAGCAATGAAAACCAATATGTATTTTTCCGAACATTGAAATAATTGAGTAATCGAGCAAGAGGCAATAACCAAAACTATGAATTTATATATTTGTAAATGACCTGAACTTGACAATAATGTAACTTGCATTAATCCATATCGGAATGGCTTCTAGACCTTATACCGTTTATTCCAATGATCTTAGACAAATAAAGTTCCAATGCTAGTTTTTGAAATTAAATAATAGTAATAATAAATAATTAATTAATTTTAATGTTAATAAAACGTTATCATTGATGAAA